>JADDOH010014300.1:0-57393 GCA_016648135.1 Agrypnia vestita | reverse complement strand
TCTTAACCATTCTTTCCTCGCTCATGCGTTCTACATGACCAAACCAACTTAGCACTCTTTATTCTATCTACCAAACTACAGCCAGCATTACATTTATTAGCATTAATTTGTTCATTCCTCACTCTATCGATCAAGTATTTCCTACACAAGCGCGTTAGAGACCGCATTCAGTCTACTTTTTCATTCCTTTTTTGCCAGTTCCAGTCTTCATCTCCATACATCAGAGTTGGCACAAAAACGCCATTATGTTTAGCTAGTCTTGCTTCCTTCGACTTATTGGCCATAATTGCATTCAAAGCACTATATACTTTGTTACCCGCATTCTTCTTTCGATATCTTTGCTATTTTTACTAAACGTACTTCCCAAATATACAAACTCATTAACTTATTCTGAGCATTCATTGTTTACAATTACATCACACTTAGTCACTCTTTCTTCTCTCTCGAACATCATCACTTTCGATTTGCTGACATTCATCGTAAGCTCAATCTCCATGCATTCATCGGACATCCTGGACACCAGGTACTGAAGATCAGTTACATTGTTAGCCACCAATACTGCATCGTCTGCATATAGTAGGCAGAATACGATCTGTCCCATCCATTTTCGCTCTTACTTCTAGTTTTCTTTCAGTTCTTTCATATACAGATTGAAAATTAATTTGATACAAAATTTGACCAAATTGTTTGCATTACAAGGTTAAGTAATGTTTCATCAAGATTCTATTCCATTTATTGCGATATAAAACTAACAATTACTCTATTCTCACACCCCTCTATTCGAGGGAATTAAATTTATTGGTTTGTATCTGGTATTTAATAGTAAAGTATTACATAAAAGTTTAAAAAAGTAAGCAGTATAGTTTTTTTGAAATATTTTCGTACAGAGTTTACTGCAACAAGGTCATTTTGCTGCTGAAAAAAATTAAAAATAAAGAGTAATAAAATATTGAAAATGTTAAGTGATTGACTTTTGTTTTGAGTGCATTCAAGTGCAACAGAGGTAATGGTCTCAATGGAAACCGCATTAGAACGTGTTATGCAGTGCAGCGCGCAAAAAATCATATTATTTCCTTTAGGCCGCTACACTTGACATGAGCTTGTAAATAAAAACAAGTTTGTTATATACGCCTCAAAAATAATGATAAACAATATTCACATGTGTTGCTTTGTATAGGTATATAAACATTTGGGGCAAATAGTGCAATTTTAAAGCTGGAGAGACAATTTGGAAAACGCACTCATATATCATATATCTTAACCAAAAATGCGTCTAAGATATCATCAAGTCTTCTTCTTATTATTTTTCTACCTCTTATCCTGATAGGTCTAGGTCCTTGCACCGCATAGAAGATTACGACTTTTCCTATCTTGGGCTTCGCTCTCCACGTCAGCCCAATTTAGTTGAAACCTAGTTTCGCAGAAGTCCTCCTTCTAGGACGGCCCGTCGGTCTTCTGCCTTCTGGTCTTGTCTGGAATATCCGCTTTGGCAGTCTATCTGCCGGCATCCGCAAGATATGTCCCAGCCATCGTAACTGTGATTTTTCGATAAACGTCACTCTGTGTACCTTCTGGTAACTCCTACCGTTCCTCGTATAAATCCCATCTCAGCGACCTTATAGCCCTTAGATCAAGATTCCGTGCTCGTGGCTGTACACTAGGGTTGGCCTGAAAACTGTTTTGAATACTGCCAACTTTGCTCGTTTGCTGATCTCCGCTTTTTTAAGCACGGATTAATTAATACAGGGATCGAGCTACCTGGCTAATGGCTTCTATCCTCCTATCCAATTAACTTTCTTGCTTTCCATCCTGAGATGTTTTTATACCGAGGTAATTGAGGCTTCACCTTTCTTAGACGTCTATTGTGCCACGCTATGTATCATTAAGTCATTTTTAATAAATTTATTTAAATAAATATTTTAAACAGTTAGAAACTGAGTTATTATAAATATAAGAAAAAATACAGAAAAAGAGGCAGGACAGCAAATGCTCGCCGATAAAGGACATTGTAACACAGAAGAACTATACAAAATAACTTTAACACTTTTGACAACTTTTAATTATAGATAACCACATCGGTTTTTGAACAATTTATGAACTGTCTCCGCATCAACACAAGTATTGTCAGTTGTTTATTGAAGATTTTTACATTATTTATTTCCTTTATATCATTATATAATTTTTAATTATTCTTTATATCATTATATCATTATAGAAGTCAATAGCCATGCCAAAATGCTACGTCAAAATGCATGCCGTTTTCTATTTGTTCTCGGTACTTATATAACTTCTTATATTATAGTTCTTGTCTATTATCGCTCTCATGTAACATGATAATGTATCCCGACCTGATAGTGTCATATTTAAAAAAAATTGTAAATTAATTTTTGCATACTCACTATACCTTATTTTCAATAAATATATTTTACTTGGTCAATTACCAGATGTATGGTCACAGAATTTCTGCGCACCAATTTCCAAAAAAGGGGATAAGTACGATATAACAAATTATCGACCAATCAACAATACCAAAGTCCTTGAATGTGTCAGTCTCGATAATATTGTCACGAGATGGTAGACTGAGAAGGAATAACGGTTAACGGTCCACCAGATTCTGGAAACATCGAGAAAGTGACATTACCTATAAGAAGCCATCGAACGGCTAACTTTCTAGCCCACTGTCAACTCTGACATTTGGTGTGTGTCAGAATTGACAGTAGTGTTCTAACGACAGTAAATCAAGAAAGTACCTACCAACAATCGAGAAGCTTTCTAGTGTGATTAAAAGTGCAGCGAAGGTTCTAGAAAGAATTGAGTGAATTAGTGTGTGAATTATTCTAGAAACATTTAGGGTGAATTTAAGAAAAGTGCTCCGATTAAATTAATGTCCAGTAATTTTGTGTAATTTATAAAACTTTAATTTTAATTTTAAGTGTTTAATTTGCCTCCCACAAGCACGTTAGCACGACAATATTATGTCGCATATTAGTCATATAATAACACCTTGCCAATGGATTCATCCAACACGTGGACTCGTTTCAGGCAGGTCAACTATTACAAACATATTAATTTACCGTAACTACTTATCGGAAGCGTTATCGGAAAAAAGTACGCATGGATTCTATTTACATCGACTTAAGTAAGGCTTTGATAAAGTTAATCACGTAATTATACTCTAATCTATTACACCAACTAAAATTCTATCATAAAACTTGGTATTCATAGAAATGTATTAAATTTCATAAAAAGTTAGTTATTAAATATAATTTTACGTATTAGAATTAATTCAATTCTCTCATATAATTTTAATGAAACTAAAACCTCAAATAAAATCTTAGTCCTGTTTTATTGATATTATTTGTTGTGTCTTTGTCTTTTTACGGTGGACGGCTTCCAATGAAACTCGGCGTGGAGTTACAGCTTTTATTGGGATTACTTTATACAATACAAAATAGATATTTTGACGCGCGGACCGTATTACGCGGTGCGGTGGTTCAACTCAGTCTCATTTCACGCCGACCCGATATATATATGTGTGTGTAGAATTTAGCAAAGACGACCATCTCCGTCGGTTTAATTTGTTTTTTTAGCCGTAGACTCGAACGAAATTACACGAAGTTACAGGAACAGACAGACGGACAGACAGACAACGAAATTATTATAATTGGGATATTCCGATTGAATATATCAATTACATTGTTTGGTTATGAGTCACTGATTTGCAAATCTTATTAAACAGACGTAAAATATCCGATTTAATTTTCTTTTGAAAATATTGAATTACATGACAGCCTGTCACACATAAACAGGATTAATACGTAATAATTGTACCTGCTGGCATAACAAAAGTGCCGGCACTAGAGATGGGAATTTCAGTTTAGTTAACTGAACTATCGTTCACCGAGTTAAGTGAATTGTACACTTTGAATCGTTCAGTAGTTCATTTGAATTATTGTTTTTTTTTATCTAATTCAACTTCTGCATTCAATTCTAATTCAGCCACCGCCAAATTTTTGAAACCGTGGGGGGGGGGGGGGGTTGTTTTCAATTTCCGGAGATTTCATTGTTCAGTCTTCCAAAATTTTCAAGGGTTGTATCGATTTCATCAAAATCTCGTTTTACCTGCACCAATTTCCCAAAAAATAAAATTTGGCGGGGGGTGGAATTCCAAAACATAGTTTTATCTACATCAACTTCCCAAAAAATATTAAACAAATCTTTCCCAGTTCCAGTTCATTTTCCAAAAAATTCACTGCCCAGAGAGAACAAATAAGATTGGCTACCAAAGATCTAATCGATTTGGGATTTAAGATTTAATGAACTGTAACGTTCGTTTGTTCAGTTCTGTTCTAAAGTTTCAGTTTGTTCATGAATGACCCATCTTTAGCCTACACTATTTTATTGTACCAATAATATTACCAATGCGGAATATTACTCAGAATTCAGAGACTTGGTAATATACATCAATAGTGTAAAAAATTTAATGTAAATCTATATTAACCATATGTAATATTATTAATCCTGTTGCGCATGATTCGATATAATTCTAACTCTGTTTTTGTAATTATTTAAATACCTACCTATCTGCATTTTTTATTTTATTTTATTAAGGTGATTTTTTTGTTGTTGCTACTGCAGAGTATAAAATTGTACAGAGATGAACTAAACCCTTTCTTTAGGGACGGAGATTTGGACACAGCAGAAATATACCCCCCTCGCATATATTTAAGACACATTTATAGTGAAGTTAATGAATTTATTTTTGCATAATTATATTCCCTAGTAAACAAAACGTATTTTTAAGACAGACTTTGTTTTTTGTTTCGTTCCAAATCGAGTCTCTTCGAGTAAAAACGTATTTTTGTAATAAAGCACGACTTAGTTACTCGGATATTATGCTTTTAAAGAGCATTTTGTTTGACCTTTTCGTAACTGTTTCAAAATTTAAAAGCTCGTAGTATTTTTTAAACAAGTCAAACATGGAGGAACCACACCGTGTATCAAGAAATTTACGTCATTTATGTCTTACAAAATTTATGTCTATAAATTTTGGTGGTCTGTGGTTACTACAAATCATTATCACTGATATATGTATTATGTTATTGTAAAAAGCTTTATACCATATACAAGGAGGTTATAAATAAATAAATTCAGTAAAATTTTCGTGTAAATTATAATAATGAAAATAGTATCTATAAAAATTTCAAATCCACGAATATAGTGCAAATTTGCGTCAAAGTTTCTAGCAGTGAAATTAGCTATCCAAAACTTTATACCACGCCATTCAGTGCACGAATTATATTAAAAGAGAAACTAGAAGCGTGATTTATGTAATATTACATTGTCACGAAATAGCCGAAAGTCGCAATTTCTTATATGTGTAACCGTAAACTGCTGATTCTTATTAGTAACTAAAGTGGTTAGAAGACCAATAAAATGATAAAATCGAGTATTTATCGAATCCTGTTCTGACTACAACTGTAATATCCAAATTGTATATTAACAAATTATATACAGGGTGTCCCGTATCTCGACGTCAAGCCGAAATTGGATGATAGGCCAAGTCATAATAGTTATCAGAAAAATATTTTAACAAAATCTAAATCATGTGTTTTAAAAATTATAAGCATTAAAAAAAATCTGCACCCTGTGACGGTCTTTTCACTCCCGTTGCTACAAATCTTTATTTTTCTTCTTTATTTTTTATTATTATGTAATCCTGAATAATGGTTCTGTAAATTTTTGTCCAAAATTCAAAGTCAACTGCTCCAGCTTGGAAGAAAATGTCACTTTTTGACCAAACCAAGTATTCAAAATAAATATTTTTCCCAGTTTTAACTGACCTTTTTAAAATTTTTAATATTTTTTAAAATATTTTTCTGATAACTATTATAACTTGGCCACTCACCCGATTTCGGCTTGACGTCGAGATACGGGACGCCTTGTAATAATATCCAAATTGGAATTCTGGTAATTAATCTACGACAATGCCCTAACTTAGCGAGTGACATACGACCGTCTTCGTGTTCAGTATACACAGGGTTATTTGTAAAACATTAATAACCTCGCAGGGCTATATTCCTGCCTTGATTATGAGTTGAAAATTTTCAAGCTATTATGACCTAATATCAATAGTTTAGGAGATATGCGACATCAAAATTTGCATTTTTTTTCCAATATTCCTGACTTATTTTTTGTAAAACGTTGGACAATCATTACAGTAACTTATATCGAATGTTAAAAATTCATTCCCTTTAATACAAGTTAAATAAAAAAATAAAAACCTTCAAATTCCAATTGGAATTTTTTCAGGGTTTTTATCATTTTATTTAATTTGTATTGAAACGAATGAATTTTTCGTAATCGTTATGAGTTA
This sequence comes from Agrypnia vestita, assembly GCA_016648135.1. NCBI lineage: Eukaryota > Metazoa > Arthropoda > Insecta > Trichoptera > Phryganeidae > Agrypnia > Agrypnia vestita. The sequence goes on along the minus strand of JADDOH010014300.1, from coordinate 51,017 downwards.
CTGTAATGATAGTCCAACGTTTTACAAAAAATAAGTCAGAAATATTGACAAAAAAATGCAAACTTTGGTGTCGCATATCTCCTTAACTATTGATATTAGGTCATAATAGCTTGAACATTTTCAACTCATAATCAAGGCGGGAATATAGCCCTGCGAGGTTATTAATGTTTTCCAAATAACCCTGTATAATAATTCTTACAGAATATTGTTCGGACTGGTGTGTTATTGCAGGGCTTCCACAATGTTTGCCGATGGCCGTGTTCATGGATTCGTCCCCCAACTTCTGGTGCAAGCGGCGCAGTCATGGAGGTCTGGATCCCTAATTGAAGAATGGCATCGGATGCAGAACAGCTACAGATACCTATGTGATTCCATAGCCGTAACGAGCGGTATTATAACAAGACTTGAAGCATTCCATACGCATAAATTATGTTATAATAATTCCTTTTAGATATTCTTAATAGTTTAGAATTTTATTGATATTATTATTTTAGAAATTTGACATTTGATTACATATATACCGGATTAACTGAGACCGACCATCATCATACACACACCACAGCCAAACTCTCATCACTCTTTACACATACCCCCATATCTGTATACAACGTCACGCAAAGAATACACACGCGCTCCACTCAGCCACAATCCCATACACCTCACTCCACTTCCCCCTCTAACTGCCACTCCTTTCCCCCTATTTAATATATGTTCTCTTTATTGCTTGACTTAACATTCTATGCCGTGGATCTCTATAATTGGCCTACGAATTACCCAATACGTTATGTATTATTATAATAAATTGTATACTGTTGAGATTCCCAAAATAAAATAAAAAAATTTAAAAAAAATATGTGTATGTGTATTCATCGTCTATTTTTATAGTGTACATTATTATTTAAATTACTTATTAGATATTTATTTTGTATATATTTTCTCATTATGTATATTATGCTTCACTATAACTTACATGCAACTTGTAATTTATATGGCGAACCAGGTCATGCACTTAAAAGATGGTAACACTGGAATGAAAATTATTATTATTATTATTGCGAAAACATTCATAAACCTATTTTGCCAAGTGTTTAATTTATTTGTAACAAACTTGTATAAAATTAATAAGGAAACGCGGTACGATTGAAACAAAAGCCTTTCAAAAATTTCAACGCGTTCATTTCATTGTTCGAGATTTTGACTAATGTTTCCGCGAGTGATGTAAGAATGAACTACACAGTATTGCAAAATCAAAGCGGAGAAAATATTTTACGGGTTGCGATTTTACGATAGTTTATGAAAAATGATGTTCATATTAAGATTATGATGCAAATATTATTATATTTCCATTTTAAAAATCTTGCATGAAAGATTGACCAACTATCCTAGATTCCATGTCGTTATTTGGTTTATTTGTTTGTCTTAAAATATTGTCACTATGTATATATATATATATATATATATGAAGGATTGTTTTCTAGGATAACCCGCGTATTGTAGTCTTGAGAAAGACTGTTATATTGCGCCCAACGTTTCGGACAGATAGCACTGGCCATTTTCAAAGGGATTTTGCGCCGTGTATTTCGAGTTCTGTTTTGAATTGATGGCAAGCACACCCGTTCACTCCAGAAGTCGAGATCCAAGTTGGATCTCGACTTCTGGAGGGTGTGCTTGCCATCAATTCAAAACAGAACTCGAAATACAAGGCGCAAAATCCCTTTGAAAATGGCCAGTGCTATCTGTCCGAAACGTTGGGTACAATATAACAGTCTTTCTCAAGACTACAATACGCGGGTTATCCTAGAAAATAATCATTCATCTTTTACCCGCGAAAATCTTAATATTAACACATATATATATATATATATATATGTTATAATGAAGGTTTTCACGGGTGTTAGAAATGTTAGTATTGATTTCTTTGGGGGTAACCCGCGTCAAAATCTGGTCCTCAGAAGGACCATTCGTCAACCGACGTTTCGCCTGAATCACAACAGGCATCTTCAGGTTGCTTGTTAATAAATTTCCGTCACGAGGGGCAGTGCGAACACGTCCGTTCGTATCGGAAGCTTATTACCAAGTGAGGTCTGGTAAGTTAAAGTCTAAATTTGGGTACTGTGGTCATTATTGGCCTTAATGATTTTCTGGAATTTTGTATTAAATATTGGGTGTTCCCGGCCGTTGCTGGCCTTAATGGCGTTTGTTTGGCTCCTTGTGATGCGCTTTGTACTTGATGTTGCTTCTATTGTGTCGGTATTTATATTTAATTGATTTTTGCGCGCTAATATATTATTTTTATTTTTACTAAGAAATCTACTGTTGAATAGAATGCCTTTCCATGCCGTTGGGAGACGTATACCATCATCTCTATTGTTGATAATATTTATTCTTTTATATATCTCTATAGCTTCTCTAAATATCCTTACTGTTTCGTTTTGGACGTTCTAAAAAATCAATTAAATATAACCACCGACACAATAGAAGCAACATCAAGTACAAAGCGCATCACAAGGAGCCAAACAAACGCCATTAAGGCCAGCAACGGCCGGGAACACCCAATATTTAATACAAAATTCCCGAAAATCATTAAGGCCAATAATGACCACAGTACCCAAATTTAGACTTTGACTTACCAGACCTCACTTGGTAATAAGCTTCCGATACGAACGGACGTGTTCGCACTGCCCCTCGTGACGGAAATTTATTAACAAGCCACCTGAAGATGCCTGTTGTGATTCAGGCGAAACGTCGGTTGACGAATGGTCCTTCTGAGGACCAGATTTTGACGCGGGTTACCCCCAAAGAAATCAATACTAACATATATATATATATATATAAACTAGACTGTTATTGTTCACGAGACGTATAGAATTTCACTTGATTTGTATGACGTTGGTGTGATATAGGTCGACCACAATCAAAAGACCATTCCCTAGCTTTGTCCGGTAAGAAGAAAGCGGAGGAAAGTTGCCTGACAAGCCCGTTTTACAAGCCTCAATATGATATTCCAAATAAATTTATTTTTTTTAGTTTAAAAAAGGTTACTTACTTACTAGAAAAACTTATTTTGAGTTCATTTTTTGCATCGTAACAACACACATATTTTTTGCGCACATTCTTTTGAATGCGATCTAGCTATAGTGATTATTTTTCTTGAATTTCGAATAGTTTCTATTAGACAAATCTGGTTTGCAGCAAATATATCGAAATTGTGAGATTTTTTAAAATAAAATTATGATATTTGTATTGCGGCACCCCGACAATTGCGCGCAAGACAACTGCGCACCGACAATCGCGCGCACACAATTACGCGTGATGATAGTCCAACGTTTTACAAAAAATAAGCCAGAAATATTGAAAAAAAAATGCAAACTTTGATGTCGCACATCTCCATAACTATTGATATTAGGTCATGGTTGCTTGAACATTTTTGACTCGTAATCAAGGCAGGAATATAGTCCCGTTATGAATGTTTTCCAAATAACCCTGTATAAGTGATCCAATTATTATTATTTATTTCTGTAAATATTTAAGTTGAATTAGTATACCTACAGCAATATGAGATATTTTAACTCATTTTGATTAATTAGCGAGACGCATTACATATATCATTACGAAGTATTCCGAATGATACTATCAATAGTCGTGGTTGTGGGAGGCAAATAAAAACACTGGAAATAAATAAGGATTTATTAATTATTTCAACAATTCACACACTTAAAGTCACTTAACATGAATCTAACTCAAACACTATTCCTTAATTCTCACTATTTCGCAATCAATCACTCGTCTGTTAAACACTTTATTATCGCTTGCCAGTATATTCTGTTTAACTCTTCACGTAAATACTTCGTCTGATATGTGACGCTTCGATTAATCTGTTGTCGCTGGCATCACACACGCGTTGTTAACACTGCGGTCGATTTTATCCCTGGCCATGTCGCGTCGGTTAATCGTTAAAATAAATATTGACTGCCGCGGCACTGCCCGCGCTTTTTATTTTATACGAAACAAGTAGGTTTTTCGAACCTCCGAGAATATTTTATACATTTCTAGTGTTTGCGAGAATGTTCCCGTCGCTTACGGACTGTTTCGTATCGGACGTCTCTAGAATCTTGTAGATAATTAGAGTGTTGTAGGGCGTTCAAAGGTTTCTATCATTTTATGGTTCTCCGAATTCTTCCATCACGTTACAATACAATTAAATTTTTTTTATTTTGCTTTATTTAAATAATATACCGGTTGGGTTTAAGTGTGGACATAGGCTAGTTTGCGTATTTGTTATAATGACATTTCTAATTCAATTAACGATATTTTCAATGTGGTTTGCATCATCAGCGACGCACGTGCGTTTTACAAAATTGATTGATGGGTTGCTTAGGGTGATTAATAGTGTTTCAAACAGGAAAAAATCAAGAACGCCCTCCATATAAGTAAAGCAGCGACCAGTATATTTTATGTAAAAATTTTAATGTTTCATGTATCTTTTATGTTAGAATAAAAAACAAATATATTTGAGGGCCCTGATAAGGGCCTTTTTCTGTAAAAATGTTATGTAAATGTGACCCAGCGTGTGCCACGTTCAAGAGAGCGCGAGGCGCCGCGGAAATGGGCGATGCGCTGATTGGCTGACGCACGCTGGGTCTAACGTATTGGATTGAATAAAAGGGCTGGATTTGAAGAGCAAAGGCAGTCTCTTCGTGTTTCTTCTACTTGACTCTTCGGTCCAGCATTAAGTTTTAAACAGTTTTTATTTTCAACCTTCAATTTGGCGAATCAACCACTGCTTTTCTGCACGGCACTACAGTCTTTGTCCTGTGCATGACAAAAAGATATCGATGATTTCTATTGAATTAATTTTCATATCCCAGAAGAAATTCTTGGTGATTAAGGTCTGGAGAGCTAGGAGGGTTTGCAGGGCATGAGCGTGCAACGTTGGTCATATACCCGTGCAACGTTGGGCATATCAGCTAGTACAGTATAATAAATATAATATGATTATCATACACATATGTATGCTGGTGTACGTGCTATTAGAATAAACATCGGTATTTTTTTATTTAAAATTGTTGGTAATAAATTATATAAGTTATGTAAGGTATTTAATAATTTTTACAATAATAATTATCGGATACTCTATACAATTCGATTTTTTTTATACAAGTGAACAAAATTCTACTCAAGACTAATCCAAAATATCGAGAATATTAGTTTCGTTTTATTTCATTGATATACGCATACACTATGAACGCACTTTGTACTTTAGGTGTTAAAAAATCTCTTTTTAATATTTTTTTATAAAAGCGTGTTTCTATTTTTTAAATATAATATGATTTTTACGCTTTTTAGTATTGGTCACATTAAATTTTGTAATCAATTCAAATTGCGAAGAGATGTTTCCTTTCCGAATGCTATTAACCTTAAAACTAAAAAACGTCACTTTTATAATACCTCAAAGCAACAGATGTCACCAGCCTGTACAATGACCGATAAAATAACACGATAAATAAATAGCATTTTAATTTATTTTTTTAATAATTTTAACTCAATTCGTAAAATTAATTCATTAATAATTGAACTTCACCGCTGCCGGTCCCAAGCCCGCATATACAACGAGGAGGGATCTTGGGTTAAGTGAGCTAACTTCCTGGGATAAAAAAAAAACCAAGCTCACAGCTCAGAAAGTGAAGCCTCCGAATATGAACGGAATAAGAATTTGACCCAAGCACTGAAAAGGTATAAACGATTTCATAACATAACTAGAATTGAAGAAAAGTACGGATTAACAAGACATTTTTTATGGTCAATCGTTATTTATGGTGTAGAAACAAGAGCTGAAACAACCAGAACAAAGAATCTGAACATCGGTAATGAAAACTTTAAGAGCAATCACAGATTGATTTAGGGAACGATTCAGCGATGAAGAAATGAGTCGGAACTGTGACATCGAAGATATTGTGCAACTGAATAGAGCAAGATGAAAATCCTGGAGAGATCCGAATGGACAAATCCAAAGTCCTTATACTTGTTGATAATGAAATAGCACCCGTTCATCGACTTCATGAAAGATCGTCTAAAAAATGTATGGATATTCCAATGAGTAGCACCTTTCTGCCAGAAGAAGAAAAAGAAGAACAATCAATAATTGTTGTACTGCAATCCGGAATTCTCTCTCAGTGAAATTTCAGAGCGATTAGCAATTAGCGAGCTCAGGAAGTTGGTCAAATATTGATTACAAGACTTGTAGCTGACAGACAAGCGAAGCTTAATAAAATCGTGTAAAAAATATAGATGCATTCACGGTGTACACGTGTTATATAATAAATATTATTAATATTTTAAAACTAAGCTAAACGCCTTAAACTGACTTGCTGAATTAAGGCTCGTCCCCGATCACTGAATCAATAGGCGAGTGTCTTAACCACAAGACCAATAAGCACTTCAGTGGAGCAACACAAAGTAACTGTGAGTTCTAATTAGTGTTGTAATAAAATAAAATCCCAGTATCCTTGTGATTTATTTATAATGCTGCATTAGAGCTTTTCATTGAGTGTTCATGATATTTGTTTTGTTTCCAAACACATACAAAGATTCCGCGTCATTGTTGTATGACTTTTATAATACACTGATGTCTATAATATACATAATGATGAATTCTATATTGGATACTTACCTATCAGTATCAGTGATGTTTTGTTTGATAGATAATGTTTGAATACGTGATGTTTTATTTGACAGTAGTTATCAATACGTGATGTTTTGACGTAATGAATTGAAGATAATAACAGATAACATTTAATATAATAGACTATCATACCGGCTCCTATCCTCCGGATATAGGAGCCTCAAGCCAGGTAGCACGAACCCTGTATTATCCTGTACTTAGAAAAGCGAAACTCAGCCAGCGAGCAAAGTTGGCAGTATTCAAATCGAGTCGGGATTTCTACGAGGAAAATTAGGAATTACCAGAAGGGACAGCATCAGAAATACGCAAATAGCATAATATCTTGCGGATGTCGGTAGATAAAAGGAGCTGGCGGAAACAGTTACAGGAGAACTGCTGCAAAGCGAGGTTGCAACTAAATTGGGCTGACGTGGAGAGCGAAGCCCGAGATAGGAAAAGTTGAAACCTCCTATGCGGTGCAGGGACCCCACCCCATTAGCATAAGGGGTGGTAAAAGAAGAAGAAGAAGACTGTCATGCCGAGAAATAAAATACACAGTTGGAGTTTTTCTATGTTCTGCACAAATTCGTAAAGAGTAACTGCAAAAAATAATTAAAAAACAGACGGACAAATGAACTATTTTTGTATACAATTTAATGCCAGATAGATAGATAAAGGGTCTTTATCACACCTGTACTACTTACTTAAACACGTCATAAATAATACATAAATTTGTCAAGTCTACAATTAACGAGGAGGGCGCATGAGAAAATTTTGAAATTGATTAAGGTAAAAATAATATTGACGTTCATGCGTTAGTAAATTAGTTTAACATGCCTTATAAAAAACATATAAATTGTTAAAGATACCAATGAAGACGGAAACCGACAAATATTGTTCCTATAGCTTGCCCAACGTAAATTGGCGTGCGGCGACTTTGGAACTAAAACCTGCCCCGCCTGCACCCGGCGGTAACCCCTCGCCCTGTCATCCAGTTCAATCTCGTATTTGAGCGTGCGCTGTGACATCTTGATTTCCAATATACACTAAATTATTATGACCAAACCATCCAAAAGAGTCCGGGATGATGCAAAAACAATTGCCAATGAAGTATTAAAGTTTTGCGAAGCTGAAAAAGCAAATAATGGACCGATATTACCGTTTGATAGGTTGACAGATAGAGCGACCGCCACTACTGGTTTGTCTCTTTAGTGTTGCCCGACCAAATTTCTATTAAAGGCTCCGACACCGGTCACCGGACATTCTGTACATTATGTATTGTGTAATAAATTTACACCCTGGCAACTTCTGTTACGCCAGACAGAGACGTCCTCCCTCGCACGCCAATTTATAGTGGTAAGTCTTTAGATAGTGTATCCTTGACAATGGACATCATGTATTTGTCAATGATGGTGAGTTGAGCAGATTTTTCTTGGTAAAAAGTCAGCATACAACACAAAAAGTCCGCAGTGTAAATTCAATGACTCGTTGAAGTCGTTGAAAAAATGTAAGAAACCTAACTTTGTCGAAAATAAATCGTGCTGCCTCTAGGCCCGAATTAAGAGTCAATTACTTAGATGATTTAAAGGTTAAGGCAGGCCTTAAAAGTGTAATATTCAATACAAAATAACACTTTTAAGGCGTACCTTGAAATCATTTATGTATTGACTCTGAATTCGGGCCTAGGCCTTGAACATTTTGACTGACAGCACATTTCTTTGGAATATGGGTTATTTACTTCATTTTAAGTAAAGATCGTTCAGCTGAAGAAATACCTATTATGTAAATATTTTTCCATTCTCATAAATCTTTATAAAGTTAGTGTTTGTAAATTGAATACATGTATAATATGTAAATATTAAACATTTGTTTACTATCCATCTCAGTAATTAACTACGTGCACCTTGTCTCGTTAAATCATTTACATTAAATGCATTTATTAATATATGCATAATATTATATCATTCTTGTACGTACTAGATTGGTGACAGAATATTTCTACCGGCGGAATATTCAATAAGACTGGCGTAAGCAATTTTTAAGATTTATTTTTTAAATGGAATTGCAATTATTTTATCTGACCGTAATATTTATCGATTTGAATTCTAAGTTGTTGCGTCTATTTTTTATGTGTGTTGTGATTTTTTTTTTGTTTTGTTTTTTTTGTTTTTTTGTTCAGTTTCGTTTAAAAATAAATTTGCTAAAATTGATAGACTTTTTTAATGACTCAGACGGAGTTTATTGGAGTCGAGATGAAGCGGCTTGATCCTTCAATTAAGTTATAATTATCGGCAAGTAGATTTCCACGTGGGTGTCACACAAACAATATGTATTTCTTCTTTAGCACGTAAGCACGTCTTATAAATTCTATAATTAACTTCATATCTGTAAGTCTTAATATTTTTTAAATTAAAGATTAATTATTATATACTAGCTGTAACCCGTCAAAAATGACAGTACTTTTACATGCCGGTTGCTAAAGAATAATTTTTATTTACTTACTTATACTCGATACCAATGAAATAATAATAATGACTTTTATCAAAATATTTCAACATTTTTTTTATATTTCCCCTGTCGGCAGTTAAATGTACTATTTTAAACTCTGGCGATTGGGCGGAACATGAAATGGTTCGCGTCTTTGTTTAGTCCTATATGTACTGAATTTTTACTGTTAATTTTTGCTGGCCCGGGGTTCAAGCCCCATCTCCGGCCGTTAAATTTCGTCTTTTTAGCAGTAAATTCGAACGAAATTACCGACGTTACACGAAATTACGAGGAAAACAGACAGACAGACAGATGGACAAACGGATAGACAACGAAAGTAGTAGGTATGTTTGATAAGTATACGTACCTCAAAAATAATAAAACCTTGGTTGGACTTATAAACTCAAAGAAGTAAACTGAAAATAGGTTATATTATTGATGGACTTGGCGATTACATTGTGATCAGAGATTATTCATGATGGTCATTAAAATATACTTCATTTTCGCTAACTCATCTCCTCTTCTCTCAATATTTTCGTTAAAACCATACTTACGCTTTCAGGTCAGTTTTTTAGTACCTAATCAATTCATCAATTGTATTCCATCTAATTCGCGTAAAAATTATATATTTGAAATTAGTTTAATACTTTACCTGTCGATGAGAACTCTGCTGTCTGTTACTCTGGAAAATTAAACAATAATATACCTACATATAAAATTAAAATTAAACTCACGTGTATTATTAATATTTAAAGCATTAACTTTGTGGTTAGGCATTATAACAGATTGTTGGTTAATTTTGTAAAAACCACTACCAGATTTTAGGTCTACCGGTTTCGAGACGTACCCGTCTCTTCGTCAGGACCAACACTACACCACTACATTCACAACACTACATACCTCAACCATAGTATTGTTACACTTCCACCAATAATTGATCACATGCGTGTTAGTCTTGTCAGGGACAAACATGCACTGATTAGCCTAATGAACCATGAGAGGGGGCGGGGTCTAAAGGAGTTAACAACCAAATTAATTTTCCATTTGCCCTTTGTTTAATTTAACGTTCACAAAAGATGGGGTAACACCCACTTTAGACCCCGCCTCCTCTCACTCTCTTTCGGTAGATCCCTGATGGTTCATTAGGCCAATCAGTGCATGCTTGTCCCTGACAAGACTAACACGCATGTGATCAATTAGTGGTGGAAGTGTAACAATACTATGGTTGAGGTGTGTAGTGGTGTAGTGTTGGTCCTGACGAAGAGACGGGTACGTCTCGAAACCGGTAGACCTTTAATCTGGTAGTGGTTTTTACAAATTTAACTAACAATCTGTTATAAACTCACGTAGATTGTTTATATTTTTCACCATGACCATTAAAAATATTTGTTTCAAATAAGCGGTTCGTTATTTTTTTATTAAAATTACTAGTATTTTTTAATTAAGACTACTTCTTATAAATAACGAACCAACTCCAATAAGTAAGGACTTGGAATATGGCGCAGGCTACGTGGAATGTCAGATGTCTGTATAAATCTTGAGCTGTCTAATAAAAACGGACCTGCAACAGATAGGCGAGCGACAATTACATTGGATCATATCGGCAATGTCAATGGATGGACGGCTGTCATAATTCCAGTGAATTCATTGAACAATAGACAAGAAAAATAAAAAAGGGAAAGGTATACAAAAAGTTTTTTGCTCCTTTCCTCTCTCCTGAATCTGATTGCAATTTTTTTTTTTTGTATGGTAAATATTCATATTTATATAAAAATATTAATATTTACCATTTTTGGCTGCTGCAAAATATGTAGTCCTTTTATAGTATGTAAATTCTTGACTCCTTTTTAGTTCTACTGAGCAATTAGATATCAGCTTTAGTTTTTGGAAAGTCTAAATCCCAAATTAGATCGTTTAACTCAAACTATTTATCAGCCGTGGCTTTGAAGCCCGACTGAAGTCAGTGTTGATTTTGAACATAAACGAACTAGGCGGGTTGGGTACATCTGAAGTTTGATTGTATTTACTTTTAAATTCTAATTGTTAAGAACGTGAATTAAACTAATGAAAAAGTTTATGGACTTTTATCTGACGGTTTAAGGTTTATATTACGGACGTTCGACATATTTAGGTATTGAAACAATAACGGATATTTTATACGAACCGTATAGATGTCCTCTCTCCACGTAAGTACGTTCTTGACCCCCGTGAGCCTCTTATAAAATATGCCTTTTTGTTGCAATACCTGAATTAATGGTATTGTAATAAGTGCTTGACAAAAATATTGAATTTTTTTTAAAATTTTTTTTCAAAAACGATCAGATTTTCTCAAAATGTGTGATAGGGCCTAGATTTGTGTGATAGGGCCTAGATTTGTGTGATAGGGCCTAGATTTGTGTGATAGGGCCTAGATTTGTGTGATAGGGCCTAGATTTGTGTGATAGGGCCTAGATTTGTGTGATAGGGCCTAGATTTGTGTGATAGGGCCTAGATTTGGATTCAGCGCCCCAAAGGATATAAATTGGTGACAATTTTACTGAGGTTTATCTTAATTTCAATTTGTTCTATGTATAATACATACAGTAAAAACTTTAATTCAATTCGTACATGTAATAAAATTTAATCAATATACAACATAATCAGTATACAACAAATTCTCATCAAAGATGTTGGAGAATTATGTTTCGGAAAACGCCTTCAGAGGTATGGAACACATCAATATCCAAACCGATATATTCCAACCGATACATTACGGTAGCTCTTCCAAAAAGCATAACTATTATATCGGCAGGTCGGTCCTGCATATTGGAATGTGAAACAGTCATCCGTTTTCTGAACTAAGCAATATTGCTGTTTCCTGTATCTTGACAGTTATTTTATAACATTGTGACGCCATTTTTTCACGTTTAATGTTTGACAGTTTTGAAATTAATGAATTCAAACGATTAGAAAGCTCATTATTCGCAATTTTGAATAACTTAAAGTTTAATGTATATTATGAATGTCTCACAGAGACGAAACTGTATTTTATTATTATTATGGAAAAGTAGGTATAGAAGTCATTTATGGTGTATATCGGACTTACGACCGATCGTATGGCAGGCTTAAGTGACCACTTTACACATGTAACGTTCGCCATTTCCACCATGATAGAATATACCATGTCTTACTAATTTGTCTGTGAGACATTCATAATATATTAATTGATTAATGATGTCTCTGTGACAAGAAATCCAGTACTACCGTTCTGAAAGATTTGAACAAACTCAAAAATATTCTGAACTTAAAGTTTGTTTGCGCGTTAGGGCTTTCTGATTGATTGAATTCATTAATTTCAAACATGTCAAAATTAAAACATCGAAATTGGCAGCAATAAAATGTTATACATACCTGTCAAGATTGGGATAAAGATCTGACATCTCAATATTGCTGTTTTCAGAATAGCACAGATTTTTGCTGGCGCTGTCTTAGGTAATTCAGGAACATACAAACCAACGATCTGCATAATACCAACCGATAAAAATGCGGAATCAAATACACATTCTTTTTTTTTTGCTGACCAGCGTAATTGATTTATTTATTGTAAATAAAGCAATTAGAAAATCAAAAATATCAATTCTAAAATTGTTTAGTAAACACACGATCTAACCTTGACTTTGTCCTTCTTTAACCTTCTCCGCAACAATTCCGTAATACTTGAACCGACAGTGTGAGAATAATTTATAGGTTCTTAACACGAAAAGCAACTTCTGGACACAGGCCATGGTGGATTAGTATAGTAATTTTAAATGCAAATCACGAGACCAATAATGCGATATTTAGGATTATACCGAAAAAGATATTGCTCTGAAATAGGTCATCATGAACTATTTAAATATAAGATCAAGTTAATTATTATCATTATTAAATTTTATTAATCTCAAACCACGCGCATGTAGAGTGTATGCGATGATAATATGGTAAAGGAAAAGGTTGTACATTAATTATTAAATAATTGTAAGTCATCATCAATTATGCAAATCAGATAAGATTTTCCATAAATAAAGTGGTCACTCCAGTTTCATTAACCAACGTATTGAAAATATATTTCACGAAATAACATATTGTTCATACTAACAATAACATTTACATAAAATTAAATATGTACCTACATACTGGACCATTGTTATGGTTGTGAATTTTTTTTTTTAAATATTTAAATTCTAAATCAGCAAATTATGTTGACTAGTTGCAAAATGGTATATAGATACTAATCAATTTTGTTCCTTGTATCCTTATAATTGTGTATTAACAGGTTTTCACTACGAGTTGAATTAATTTCCAATCAATTTTCCAATTGATGCGCCCACATTGCCATACAATGAATCACTGAGTAACTGCGGCCGAGATCACCCCCACGCCACCCCCAAATAACAACTATATTTTTAACTGGCTGTCCTGATTTTCATAGAATTTCACCTGTTTTATATTCTTTTTTACGTGCCAATGGATGTTCGACTCTAATGTTTAACGATAAAAAGAATATTTCGGCGGCCTGTGCAGTTTTTCATCCACACGTTTAATTTTGTTATTCTGCATCTACGGACCGCCATAAATTATTTTGATGTAAAGTGAGCCGTTACAAATATTTTAAATTTTATTAAACAAGATTTTTTAAATTTTCTCAAAAAAATTAAATTCCCTCACAAGTTTGTGTAACTTTGGTGACGTGATTCTAACACCTGAGAAAATTTCATATTTATACAACAGTAAATACATATTATATGGGTATACACACTGAATCATCCGTATGCATACATGTCATTAATTATTACTGTGATAGGTAGGTATGCGAAAATACATGAAGTACCGTTGGAGTATCTACTTCGCAATATTATTGTTTGTACGTGCCAACTTATTTTCAAGTACCAATTTCTACTGCTACTTCATTGTTCGTTATACTGTATCTGCTTACCTACCTACAGAGCATTTTGTTTAAAAAAACAAATAGATGTATGAATTCGAAATTCCTTGGGACTTTTGAGTAAAATCGCAAGACGATTTCATTAAGCGATTTTCGAACTACAAGATTTAGAGATACACTTAACATACCAAAATTTAATTCTACCACTACCCAAAATTACCATATATTTTCAATAAACTCCCCCGCACAAACTGCTAATCATTCCAGGAATCATATACAGACACTACATATCTCGAAGATATTTATATAGGCTTATTAAAGATGCACCTCGTTCTGGAAGGCCAATTGAAGCTGATGAAGACAAAATAATAGCATTGATTGATGCAAACCGCCGAATTACAACTCGAGAGATCGCTGAGAGGTTAAATTTATAGAATTTGACTGTTCATGATCACATAAAACGCCATGGCTTATTTTCAAAACTCGACACATGGATTCCACACGTTCTTACAGAGAGAAATTTACTGCGTCGCCTTGACGTCTGTGATTTTCTTCTGAAACGTCAAGAAAATGATCCATTTTTTAAGCGAATCATTACTGGGGGGTTGTTTACAACAACCTTAAAAGCAAGAGATCATGGTGTAAAAATATGAACCGGCTCAAAGCACTTTGAAAGCCAAGATTCATAAAAATGTGATGCTGTCTGTTTGGTGGGATTTGAAGGGAATAATTTTATTTGAGCTTTTATCGGAAAATAGTACGATCAATAATTCAGAAGTGTACTGTCGTCAACTGGACAGATTGAATGAATCACTTAAACAGAACAGGACAGAATTGATCAATAGAAAAGATATAGTGTTCCATCAAGATAGTGAGAGTTTTACATCTCATATAAGTTTAGTACAAACTCATACAAGTTTAGTAACTCGTCAAAAGCTTTTACAGCTTGGATGGGATGTATTACCACGTGCCCCATATTCTCCAGATATGGCACATTCTGATTATTACTTGTTCCGGTCTCTAAAAAAATTTAGACAGTAAAACCCTTACTTCAGGTGAGGACGTTAAAATGCCTTAAATCAGTTTTTGGCCAGCAAAGATCAGAAATTTTATGAGCGTGAAATCGTGCTACTGCCAAAAAGGTGGCAAAAAATATTGGACGAAAGTGGTGAATAAATAATGAAACAAAATATTTATACACCATAAGAAAATCGTCTTTCATTTTAATCAATAAAAACTCTAAATCAATCTGATTGAACTCTATTCTGACGTAACAAGACAAAAATCTTTTTAAATTTGCACCCGCTATCATTGGGGTCAGCTAGTCAACGATCTATCTCTAGAATACCGGACCTAACAATTTAGACAATTTAAAATTCATGTCCTCCTTAATATGTAACTAAATTTCAGTATGCATGTGAGTACATGATATATTTCTGAACATCAATTTATTGTATCCAAATTATTATTATATGTATTAGGCGTTTAATTTATTTATTAAGATAAATTATAGATGACTCAAAAAGATATTATATAATTTATATAGGAAAGCTTGTATGGAAGTCTTTATTGGGCATCCACAGGGTTTACGACCTGTCTTGGCTGGCTTAAGTGATCACTTTAAACCAGCCATGACAGATATGAGAATTTTAATTATCAACACGAACCACGCAGAGGATGTGCGTTGAATTCTATAATGAAGCGCTAAGAACAGTGGTGGAAGTTAATTCGTCTTTCAATTGAGAAAATTTCAGATGAAATGAGTGCATCGTGGTCCAGCATTCAAATGCAATTAAAACAAATTAGGAAGGTATTACACGGCGGGCGAACTTGTTAATAAATGATTTAAACAATGAAATAAAAACTGTACAGAAAAACGATTGTATAAAAGGGTTTTCCTTATTTACACGCGAATTAT
This sequence comes from Agrypnia vestita, assembly GCA_016648135.1. Taxonomy (NCBI): domain Eukaryota; kingdom Metazoa; phylum Arthropoda; class Insecta; order Trichoptera; family Phryganeidae; genus Agrypnia; species Agrypnia vestita. Next base: position 35,048 of record JADDOH010014300.1, on the reverse strand, counting down.
TACTAACATAAAATAAAAAGTATACAGAAAAATGATAATTTAAAAAGGTATTCCTAACAATTAAAAATGTTGGTACGTGAATATGTTCATTGGCGCGCCACATTTACGAATTATTACTAACATAAAATTAAAACTATACAGAAAAATGATTGTATAAAAGGGTATTCCTAATATTAACAAGACATACAAATGTTGGTACGTGAAAACAATCATTTGCTGGCTACAATTATTACGAACTATTAATAACATTAAATAAAAACTATACAGAAAAAATACATTATAATATATGCGTACCTCTAATATTAGGTTCACACATACGAATCTAGACGCGTGAGGACGTTCGTTCGCTTGCCACATTCATGAACTATGTATGTACTTATATTTAATTTGTTATATTCTTTTAAAAAATCTTAAAAATCTCGTGAAAAGACTTCTCGTAAGCCAGAGAGACCAAGAATTTTTTCAAATACATAGGTATTATTTTTATGTAAAACAGCTTGAAAACGTTTTAAATTTTATTCTCTTCCCCTTCTTGCTGAAATAAACTATTGTTAGGTTAGGTTAGGTTAGGTTAGGTTAGGTAAGGTTATTTTTGTGCTTTCGTCTATCTCTAAAAGCGTTCTACTTATTTCTCACTTAACGAGATATCTGGTTTAATGTCCGTTGTAGGCCGGTACCAAAGTAATAGACGCACATGGGTGTATGTATGGTGATTAATATCGCACGTCAAATAAGTCTAACAGCATTGTTATTTATGAAGCCATTATTTTGGTAATCTGTAGTTTAATTAGAGACTGTTAAATTAAATAACTCCCGTTCAAAGTGAAATTAAATCTAGTAATGAAAAAAAATAATTAGGATTTATTACCTACCTCTTTATTGATATAGTAATTGTTCCACGGTCTACTGAAAATTCTATATGGGAATGGTGAAAAATCAATTTTACAGTTTACTACTTTATTTACGAATTTACAGATGGGCAGAAGATTAGCGCCTGCATCCCTCATTTGAAATGCAGCAAATTTGTTTTAAAAATTCCTGCGTGTATTTTTGTATATTTAAAAAATAATATTATTGGTAACACATAGAAACCATTTTTTTTTATCTAAGTACATATATCAAAATCAATAGCAAGCAAAGCTCAGGATTCTTTCATCACTTTTCTTTATCTTTTATTTTATTTATATCTGTACTCTCTAAAAATCTGTTTGTGCGATGTTAACGAAAAACTATATGGAATATAAAAATAAAATATATTACAAGTAGATAGATTACTGCATAAATTCAGTCGCAATTTTTTTTTTAAATATTTATGTTGTACGGTTTTTGTCATTTTATTTGTCTTGTATTAAGGTGAATGAATTTGTAATATTCTATATAAGCTACTGTAGTAATAATCCAGCGTTTTACAGAAAATAATTCAGAAATGGTGAAAAAATACAAGCTTGTGTGTGGGGTGTAAAAAAAATCCAGCAAAACTCCAGCAAAAATTAAAAAATGTTAATAAATGTTAAAAATGTTAAAAAATGTTAAATGTAAAAAAATAGTCACCGAGGATTACTAATTTTGAATATGTATATCTACTGAATTATAGATTTTGTGTGTCTATCCTTTCCAAAAGCATATTTGTTTCAAAAAAACATTATTTATATATATAGGCTATATTTTCTGTAAAATCTCGAATTCAGTACATTCTTAATTAATAATCCTTGATGACTGCATCCATTTTTTACCCCACGTGATATATACTTGATAAAGTTCTTCCATCTTTCCGTGTGTGCTAAATGATGACCAATCAAAATTCAATCGTAATGTATTTGTGACTGTTTATCCCAACTGGGTTTCCCCCCCCCCCACCCAGCCTCGCGAATTTTAAGAAGATAGACGAAAACCGTTTCTCTACCATTTTCACAAGACGTGTCCAAGCCATTTCAACCGAGATTTTTGTGCGTAGAAACGGTGACTCCATATCGCTTACTTCTCACGCTATTATTTAGTGTAACTCTTGCTGTTTTGCCAAGTTATCTCTTTTCGAAAGCGAGGATTTTTGATGCTTCTCTCTCGATGAGAATCCACAGTTGTTGAATATTCTCGTATACACATTAGTAAAGGTACAACTTTAAAAGTTGGTACTTAATTCGGATTTCTTTATCTTTATAAAAAAAAGTATAAGTATGTTAATTACAACGGAATCTTATTTTAAGTGACATATTATGAACATGGTGTAAATTAATATAGGTATGAATATTTGAAGCTATGCAAAAAGAACAAATATTATATATTTATAAATTGCACAAAATACTAACACACCGCCTACTGCATTACAAACAGGCTAGACTGAATGCATTTAGCTTTGTTTGATATGAAATTCGTCGCACCAATTACAGCAATCATGCCAAAGCCATTCCTAACAGAATCAACACACATTTTTCCAAATTATACGTATTTTTTAGGCTTCTAATATAGTATAATTTTTTTGTTACTGCTATTTATCATAAGAAAGTGTAGAGGAGAATAGAATTGTGTGCCCAGCACACAAAGAGGGCGACCAACAAGAATAGTAATTACAGGGGTATAACGTTGTTAAACACCAGCTACAAAATTATGTACAATATCCAATGTCCAATATGTGGAATCTACTAGTCTTGCTTCGGGCCAGGCAAATAGTGTGTTGATCAAATATTCTCCCTGAAATAAATCCTAGAAAAAGCCTTCGAATGAAATGTCAAAATTAAATGCTGCATATGACAGCATCAATATGAACGCATTGTGCACCTCAAGGCAGTGAACGAGTTTGAAATACCGCACAAGCTGATCAATCTGGTGAAATTTAGAATGTCCCAGTCAGGATGGGCAGTGATCTGTCCGAGCCCTTTGAAAGTTGCACAGGGTGAAACAAGGATAAAGATTGGCTCGCCTCTTATTCAACATAGCCCCATAAATGTTAATCGAGACCCGAGTACTGAAATATCCGCCACTGAGGCAACAATATTCGACAACAATGTGCAACTGTTGGCCTAGGATGATGATATCGATATAATTGCAAAAACTTTCGAAGCCTTTCGTAATGCCTTTATAAATCTCGAAAGATCAGTCAAAACATGGGTCTCATAGTAAATTAGCAAAAGACTAAATACAAATGTGGAAGATAAAACTTAGAAACGTACTTAGATAATACTACAGAAGAAGCGCATAGTTTCAGTGTCTATAAATCGACATTTTAAAAAATCGGTTTATTAGAGACATGATTATTAAATGCTTAATACATACACATGAAAGCCTCTTAGCCACTACCTACCTCGCTAGGTATATAGAAATACCTGTGCTGAGGCAGGATGATTTTGTAGTTCATCATACCAATCGCTGTTATTTCTGCCTCCAAAACCAAATCAAATTCAAACACTAAAATATTAGTATACAAGACGCTCATCAGGCCAGTGCTCACAAATGCATCTGAAACGAAGGTACTGATTAAGAATAACGAGCGAGCGAGCGTTTTTGAAAGGAAATTTTTGAAGCGTATCTTTGGACCGGTTCTATATAATGGACATTAGTGCGGGTGCTACGACAAGGAGCTCTATATTTTGTGTAAGGAGCTAAGCATCACAAAATATATAAAATTGGAAAGACCTCGGAGTTTGGGTCATGCGAAGAGGATGACTGAACACCAGATATCGAAGTCCCTGCTGAATTCGATACCAATGGGGCAGAGGAGCTTAGGAAGACTAAAACCAAGATGGAGTGATAATGTATTCAAAGAAATATTTGCCTTGAGGATCTAAAACTGTAGAGAGCTGCCGCAAGATCGAGGTAAATGGAGGAAGACTCTTGAGGAGGCCAAGACCCACCGAGCCAGCAGTGACGATAATGTGACTATTTACCATAATTTGATCATTTCTCTTGGTTGGTTCACCTACTCGAAATGTCAACAACTTATACATTTTATGAAATTATTTTCATTTTCATTTCTTTAATAGAGCGGCCTACCTGCATAAACATACATAATATAAGTCATATTAACATTAATACTAAGCTATAGAAACATAACTGATGAAATCAAACACAATACTTTCGTTTTCTTCCAATTTTCAATGTTAGAGTAGCTAACTGTGAACATATATATCAATAATCAATATCGTTTAAGCATTACTATATAACATTATACAATTAAGATAATAGATTCGTTTTATCTATTATTTTTTAACTGTAATCGCCCATTTTAAATTTTTGAATGATTATACTTTGTATTAATTTATCACAGTTGTTCTTTCATCCTCCTTCGCACTTCTTAATATTAGTGTTGTCATATTTTTCCTTTCACTTTTTTTTAGCAGACAAAAATTGTATAGATTATGAGAATTCTCACAATCTTTAGAAGATTTTAATTTAAAATGATATGTAAAAATTGTATTAAAAATAATCTACCAAACCGAATGTATAAACAGCGAAATGTGAAACGTCTTAAAATAGATCAATCTCGATTAAAAGTAGTAAATAAATATAAGAGTAGAATGGCGATAAATCTATACATGAATATTATGCTACAACCAAACAGTGAAAGTAAATACTGTGTACGCAAATATAATGATTACGTAAAGATATGGATTTGGCTTTCTATCCTCAGCGCGTTGGCCGCGATGAGTTACTTTCTTCAATTTTTTTTGTACGCAAGACAAGATTAACACTTACCAAATAAAAGAAGAAACGTTGTGAGAAAAGCCAGGAATTGCCTCAGCGGCAACACGTTCGCCACCATTGTTCACTTTTACAGTATTTTTCAGCGGGAAACGAGAGTAAAATCTTAAATTGCTCTAATTAAATTACCATAAATTAAATGTTTTTCATTAATAAAACACAAAAAGAAACAGTTCACTCAAAGTCTGCACTTAAACGAGTAAATTTAGTATCTTCATAAATTTTAAATTTGTATGTTAAAAAATATTGAATTTAGCACATAACGTGCAAATTTGTGCTAGTAAATTCGCTCGAATCTTTTATTCTGCGCCAAATAAAACGAACACACTTTTTATTCCGCTATAAATAAACAGTGTATTTTAACAATACACCATTCGAACTACGGGATCAGAATTTCACGGCAGAAAATAACTTTTCGCGGTAAAATATATGTCAAATGCTACCGAGCAGCAGCCAGCTGATCGCGCCGAGCATCAAACCGCTTGTGGCGTCCGAACGTTGAGTCGCGAAACGTAGGTACTTTTACGTACGAGACACACTGGCAGATAGAAATAAATTCAAAAGTATGTCCGCTTGAAAGTACAGGACTCTCCGGGAAATAACGCTTCCGTTTTTTATACAAAAATGATAAGAAAATGATAGATAAGAATAATTTGGAAAATTACAGAAAAATTCATACTACTTTTATACCCTCCTTTTTCACTTGTATTTTATTTACAATTTAGTCAGAGAGATGTAAGAAATGCTCAAATATATATATATTTTTTAAATTGGGTAGATTCCAAGAATTATATTAACACACCCATATATTATCCGGTCATAGTATTACTTATTTTACAACACATTTTGGTTCGTTCCATTCACGTCCATTTTTTCTTTGTAATGTTAAATGGTTTCTCAGAACAACGTGATAAGTGTACAAAATTATGGAATGGCAAAAAATGCATAAGCGCATTTATTGTTTTTTGATTTGGCAGTTCTTTTACTGATGAATGGTCAAACATGTAAATAGATTTAAAAAATATCGTTGTTCGGGCCTCACCAGAGTGCAAAAAGTGCAAATTTTCACAAAATGTAGGTACCTATTTGTAAAACTATTGATTAAAATTTCCGAAACAAAATTCTTAACAATACGCTGTCTGTCCTCTATCTGAACGCTGCTATTCATTATTCGCAGAAAATAGAAGGTGGCGTTGTACTATTTCGCTTTTTGTTTTTAAACACAAAGTGTGGTAATAATTAATCCTAGCTTGTCTGAATAGTGCAAGGCTGACGAATCTTCCGTATTTCAGGAATCCATATTTATAACTATATGACAACGCGTTTAGAACTAAAGCGTTCAGAAATTTTGCATGACAATGTCGACTATAACGATTTATATAAATTATTCAAAATCTCAGTTTACCCAGCTGCGACAAGCAGCTACAAAAATCTGTTTCAATCATTAAAATCTGATTGAATGGACGTCATTAAAATATTACTAACGTTAAATGTGTTATAATTTTGCAATTAAAAACAAGTAATTTACGAAATTATACGCTGACGTATTCATCTCGTAATCCGTCTTTACTTTTTAAATATAATTTAATGGTTATCTAATATTTGGTGACAAAAATATTTAAAAAAATGTTTTTTTTCATTGTCAGTTAATACTTTTTTAACGTATCTACCTACATTTATATAACCAAATTAACCTTGACGTGTTGGGTAGATAAATAATAATAATGAACACACATGGTAATGATTGTTCCATCAACAGAATGAATCATTTGCTCGTTGTCCAGCAAATATATCGAATAGCACCGTCGTTGACTAGATGTGACCTTCTTAATTGAAAATTTGATAGAAAAATAATTATTTCCTACATTCTTCTCGATTAAATTAACTATTTTATTCAATGCTATCTATCTATCCAGGGCTCAAAACGTCAATCGCCTGTTCTTATTTTGGATTCAATAAAACTATAACGGTTTATCAATAAATACATATTTTTAATATAAATAAGGTATTTTTAAATTTTTATTGAGTTTTTTAGTCGTCATTTAGAGTAAATTTTAGTTCCCATTCGGGTTGTGAATCATTATTTCTTAAACGAAAACTGCTGCCATTATAATATTAATTAATACATTTTTTATCAATATTTTTTTTGGATATTATTGATCATTCGTGTAGTCGGATTTTTCATTTCGCGCTCTGTATTAATATAACGAATTGTATTATTTTTCAAAGATTAACTTTTTCTCTCTTTTAAAAATTTAAATGCTTTGTATTCGAGACGAAAGCTTTCTCAATTAAATCACGTATCAAAATAAATTTAATTTAAATTTATAAAACCTGTCAGTATATGTAAGTACCTACCTGCATCGTCGCTGTCAGGTAGATAGGGAGCCTGTCAACCAAAAGTCGCCATGGAATGTACTCCGCATAACAATGGAGAGGGATCGATTCATTCACCAACTTTGTTTTTGCTGTACATAATGTGACCATTATACTACCGCTGACTGATAAATACCATTGCTGAACCTCATGAACAAACTATCTCTCAATTTTACATTGCACACAGTTTTATTAAACTATATATCATACAGCGTACTGCCCCACAAAATAAATATTGTATCTGTTATATAAATAGTGTACAACTCTGGCAATTAAAAACGAAGAACACATACTCGTATTTACTTAAGCCAGAAAAAATACGACATTTTCACTGCACATTCTCATAATTTTTTAAAGGCGTGCCAAAAACTAGTACAGATACATTTAAGCAAATAAATATATACCTAGTCAGATTAATATAAGCAAATACGTCCATGTTATATAATTAAGTCATCAGTGAGGTATAAAAACAAAGGCAGAAATATCCAAAAAATTAAAATGTTTTGAATGCAGTCACCGAGGATTCCTAATTTAAAATGTACTGAATTCTAGATTTTGTGTATCTATCCCTTCCAAAATAAAATCTCGAATTCAGTACATTATAAATTAGTAATTCTCCATCACTGCTTTCAATTTTTTTTGGATATTGCTGTCTTTGCTTTTATACCCCACATATGTACGTAGATACTTTACATGAGTTAGCATATACACCGTCACATAAATTTTTAAACGTTACAGAGTGATTTTGTGATCTCCTAGTCACGGTGAAAATTTTCGGAAGTTGAACTACCTACATGCTTATACACTGCCGCGATCAAACGCGCCCGTTACAGTATAACCACTGTACGAAAGCGTTTGAACTAATCTGCGCACAAACGCATTTGAAGAAAGGGCGTAACCCGAAGTTTGACGAATCATATCCGGGTAGCTGTGCTTGGCCGAAATGTCAGTCATTACAGTGGACATGCTTTACTTAGGTACAGGTTATAAAGTAATCTGAGTAGGTATTTGAAAATGTGTGCATCGCAAACCCCATACAAAAGTGCAATATATATATATTTACATATTTTATTTACTTTTTATTTCACTATGCAATAGGAAAACCGTATAAAAGATAAATTCAATTGTAGTGTTTAGCATACTTTTTATCAAAAAATTTAAAATTAAATTCAGCAACCAAAACGAAAAAACAATCGCCAGAACTTGTTCTTGATATGTAGTTATTTATGCCTTCAGAAAGTTATTGATTCGAAAAGGTCTCAAGTCGAGGCTCGCGTAGGCTACGGCGAAGGAAACAATGACAGCGGTAAAGTAGACACAACAGCCCTCAAGAGGCCATCTCTACCTCCTCGCTGGGAGGACTACTGACGAGATCTTCGAGGTCATCTGCACGCTAAAAGAGAAAAGCCGCGGCCGCACACTTTATCTGCGAACAGCCCCTAGTCACAGTATAGTAAAGTATACAGTATGTTGTCTCGGCAGTGTCCTTGAAATAAGTACGTTACTGCAGCCCTGCGTCGACCGCGCAGACCGAAGTATACCGAGATTTCGAAGGGCGTCGTTTCGGCTGTTTGTATGAAGACATAATACTGTATGTTTACTATACTGTGCCCTAGTGTCTAGTCAACGAGTCATCTCCACCATTCCTCAGTAAAGCAAAAGATGCGTATTTAAGCCAAGTAGCCTATTAATAATAGTGTTAAAATTAAAATTAAAAAAAGTAGAATTTGATGCATCTACGCTTGAATACCAGGCGCGCACAGTCCAGGAAAAAAATCGAAATTAAATATTTATGTATCGGAATATCATGATATATTAAAATCTGAGTAATATGAAAATAATTATGATAGGAATAATACTACGAAATATACTTAAGAAATAAAATATGCATATATATATATAATATATGCATTATGAAAAGGTTATTTTTCGGGAACTTCGCGGATTTGTAAAAATATCTTATTTTTGCGCTACATTTCGGTTACACTGGGATAACCATTCTCAAGCTGATCTCTCTGACAGTTCAGAGATAAATATTCGATTTCTCTGACTTCGCCGTAGGGGTGGTGGTAATGGTGGTGAAAGCGGTTTGATTTTATAATAATGTTTTTATTTTTATTTTCTATATTTGATTCATTTTTATATTTTGTTTTGTTAATCACTGTATGATATGTAACGAAAAATAACCTTTTCAAAATGCATATACGTCTTCGCGAAAACTTCTATTTAAACATATATATATATGCATATTTTATTTCGATTTTTTCAAAATATTTGTTTACGTAAATGTAAAGCGTGCCCATTTCGTTAACAAGTGTAATAATTCACTTATCATTTTTTGAAAAAGTAAAGTCCTACGATATACGAGTTTAACCGCACCATTATTTTTGTCTTCACTAACCTGTGAAAATTGAGTTTTAATTATTTTCATGAACTCAATAAAATAATCGACAACGATCGCTGTAGATTTTACAACTCAATAATTTGAGCGTCATTAATACATAGATTTGTCTTTATTTTAGTTTTTAAGCATAATTTCTACGGCGCGTACATGAGCACACGAACGATTTTTTTGTTTTATATTGTATTATATTATAGTTGTCCCTCGCCTCCTTATGTGTGTGTGTGTGTGTGTGTTATACAATATACGTATACCTACATGTATAGCAGGCATATAGCTACGGTAAAAGTAATATGAATGTTTGTTCTAAGAAGGTCCGCATCAGAATCCAACACAATGAAAATACCCTTTTGAATGATGGTGACCGCAAGATAACTCTTCGTATAAGATTACGCCCGCAGACGGAAGCAGGGCTAGACGCACGTCGGCCGGTGTAGTTAGGTACCTACATACATATTCAAGACATGAATATCATTTTAAATAAATTTAACAATAACAATAGACAGAAGGGAACTTTTTTGTGGCTGGAACCACGGTTGTGAAAACGTGCAGTAGCAGCTGTGTGGTAGAGAGTTGTATGGTTTTACGAGGAAAGGCATTTGATTTAATAACGATTTCAATTATTCTTATAGCGTTAACTTTGTGGTTGACATAATTATCGACATAATAATTTATAAATCAATAACCGTTCCTCGTTTTCAATACTGCTCCACTATTTTGTATACTTGAGTAACAAAGGAGATTTAAAAAACTGGGAAGTTTAACAAAACAGAGCAATGAAAATAATTCTAAGGAAAAATAGATACTCTAAAGTTAAAAAGATGGTAACAGATATGAATTGGCTCACTGTAAAATATTTATTTAGGCTGAAGCCTAAAAACAATGATTTTCACATATAAAAATCTTAAATAATAGAATTCCTAAATACTTCATAAATAAAATAACATATAACGCAGATATTTGTGGACATGATATAAGAAATTCATACGAAATAAGAATTTCAAATAGAAAGAAAAGACATACACAAAACTATTTATATTACAAAGGACTAAAGGAAAACAGTTAATAATCTGCCAGAGAGTGTAAAAACAGAAATATAATCATGTTCAAGAAGCAATGCAGATGTCACATCACAGAATTAAAAAAAGGCATACCTATTATATAAAATTTAAAAATGTGCACAGTTAGGTAATATTGGTTGTACCACGTACATAGCGGCGTAATATCCGAATTGGGGTCCACGTTATATAGGGGCCCAAAATATCCAAGTCCTACGAAACCTTTGGTATCAATACCTTTACGAGTTTCAATACTTTTTTCAATGCTTAAATGGACAAAGAATTTTTAAAATCCACGAACTAAAGAGGTGAAATAATAAAATTTAAAAAATACATATGTATCATTTCTCGCGTATATTACGAAAAATACAAAAATAATATTATCAATATTACTGAGTACCCCGCTAATATGTTGGGTTAGGGACCAGACCACAGCCAATAAATTTTTTAAGTTGCAATGATGTACCTATATAAATGCCTAATCATACTTTGATTTTTTCATGAAATTGTGAATATTGTGCAAAAATCTTTTTTTTTTACTATAGATAAACCACGTATTAATAATACTCGTATATTATATTCTAAGGGTTTTTTCATTTGGCATCGAGCCCAATGCCTTTTTTTAATTTTGAATTCGGCCCAATCAACTAGCATAGGGACCCATTTTTTTAGTTACACTGTTGTTCATACAAGACTTCGCCTAATGTATTGATATGACGTCGCCTCATTTTGTGACTGCCAAAAATCTACTGCAAAGATAAAAATCCATTATCGGAAGCTAATACATTATATTGCAACAAAATATTATATGCGAATTTTTAAAATTAATTTAAAACACTGTTCGCGAGTGCCCGGCATATTAGTTTTTTTCTCAGTAGATACGACATCTACACTAGAAAATTATCTTTTGAAACATTTAATGTTAGGGTTGTACGTAAAGAGTACTGAGCAATTTTTTTCATAGCTCTCTAATCAGAAACTCCAAGAATCAATGGTAAAAATATTGCCTGTTGTAAATATAATATAACTTAAGTGTAAAAAAAACTGCGTCGGGGTATTCTCTAGGGATTTGAAAAAAAATGACTGATTTACTGGATACTCAACGATTACAATTTGAGCAGCCCTGTGCTTTCCTTCGCCTTTAAAAGTGTTTTATGCCTCGCAACCCATAGAAGTCCACGAAAGCTGCGATAGTCCGAAGCTTTTTCTAGAAACCAAATTCGATATGCGTGATCGCGGCTGCGCCGAACGCTGGGCATGCTCTTATGCACGCGATTCCGTGAGCTCCGTGACAGACAATACTGTTGCCAGACGTGAAGGTTGTCCAATGTGAATGAAATATGGAGCTGTGTCGATCCCACAGAATATTGAATAGTCGATCCTCATGTGCAAATATAAAAAAAATGTGTACCCTCAATACTAATAGTTTTCCAGACACGAAGAAGGCAGAACAATAGGGTTATATTATACTATTTTGTCAAGTAATTGAGTAAATATTGTAAATAGTGAAAATAACATTCTCTTAGTTCTACATGGACATACAATATGTACCTACCTGTAATTTACTGAATTAATTCATTTAAAAAAATATATAAATATTTAAGATTTTCATGATTTTTATTAATGATACTAGTGACATAATGATACCCGTCAAAAATGACGTATTATATACCTACATATATTTCGGCCGCCAGTTAAGGCTTTGAGAACAGCACTATCTAAGTTAAAGTTAGTGATGTACATTATTAAATAGAAAATTATGTTACTTTGGCTTCTTATACCTCATTATTATAAATATTTTTATACCTCATCATTGGTTGAGCCACTGGTAGCATTAGTGACGGACATTGTCACATAGAGAATTACATATTTTGATTAATGATTAATACCAATGACATATGCGATATAGCAATGGATTGTAGTTTTAATTTTCATTAAACTGAAATATAAAAAATATATAAATATCTAAAAAATCTTATTCAGAGTATTTTATTAAAAAAAGTATAAAGCCAATGTTTTCATTTTATTTAATAACAATTTTGAAATCATACTAGGTAATATTGAAAACGGAATGAGATCAGCTATTGGATTGAAAGTTAAGCAACAAACTACTCGTTAACAATATTTTAAACATTATAAAAATAAATATTTGATGACAACAATAATTGGCATGATTATGACAACAATAATAGACAGTATTAAAGAATAAGAGATTTTAGAGAAGTAAATATTTAGAAAGGATTCTAAATAATGATCCAGTTTTAATACACACATTGAGATTAACAAGATTTTCAATAAAATAAAAGTATAAAATTATGCAATCCGCCATTTTAACTGAAACACCAGTCAGAGCAAATGACGTCGCGCCTCAGTACCCATCACCGTGTCTTTGAACCGTTGCCATAGACACAATGCAATGTTTACTGAGGGTTGACGTTACGTCGACGAAATGACAGCTGCGGGCGTTTTTGCGTAAAATTAAAATTATGTTGATGAAAATGCAATTATTTGCATAAAACTTAGTTTATTACTGAAATAATTTTATTTTCGCTAATAGTAGACGTGTACCTACAATATAGAATGTTTTAAAAATCTGTCATCATTTCTATTATTATACCATATTTTTTTATTATTATATATATATTTTTATTATTATTTTTTTTAACAAATCAACAGTCAACAGGTCATTAATGACCCAAATAAATGGTCCTAGAGGGACATTAAAGTAGAAGTATGAATATTTTGTGAACATTTGAATTTGATATAATTACACAATACGCTTTTTACGATAAATTAATAATAAATAATAAATTGAGAATAATATTCAGACTAACTTAAATCATTAAATACAATTTTAGGAATTATGCTTATAACATATGGGCGCATCATGCCTGTTTTTTGTTAAATTAAATAAAAAAATGAAATGGATACTTTATACATACATATAGATGATACTTATGTACATTTTTATATTGATGAATTATGATTATATATCCTTACTGAAATTGTTATATTACATTATATACCTACTTGTTATACAGGATATCTCGTAGCTAGGAGCAAATACTTTGGGGGAGTCTTTTTCATTAAATTTTGAATAGAATAAATTCTTTACACTTTGAGTAAAATGTCGACAGTTACGGAGATAAGCGACAACATGTTTGGTTTATCTTTAGTTAGACTTTTATACAAATATTTTATATTGAATATTAAAAATTCATTCGTTTTGATACAAGTAAAAAAAAACGATTAAAACGTTGCAGAAATTTTAAAAATATTTTTATTTATTTCATTTGAGTTACTGTAGTAATAGTCCAATGTTTTACAGAAAAGAAATCAGAAATATTTAAAAAAAAACTTAGAATTTTCAGTAGGTACATTTTTAAAAGTCTGGAAAACAAATTAACTATTAAAGGAGAAGAAAGTAAATTTACAGCATTATTAATTGTAGGACCTTCTTGAACAAAACCGAATTACTACTTAGATACATTAGACTCTGACCATGGTCTGGGTTTCACCAAATGCCCAGACGTGACGTGACAAAGAGAGGCGTGAAAAATGTACGCAATTGAATTCTATACACGTCATGTACAGGACGGACAGTGACTATATCTGGGCGTGGGTCAATGGAAGCGTTTTTACCCCAACCACACGGAAACGTGGGATCATCTGGGAACCTTGCTTTAGAAAACGTATAAAAATATTTAGCCTAGTTTCTATTCCTAAATAGGATTCAGAGTTCTTACCGACTAATGAGTGAGCGTCCACGTCCTCTTTTGATTGGCAGTGACTCCAACTGGCGGCAATACCGTGTCGAAACCACCCTTCGCGTATCTCAGTTTATTTTTCTTGAATTTTATTTTATTTATTTAACAAATTAATACAAAGTACAACAAGATTTATTATGCCACATAAGCAACCACAATAATAAAAAAAAAACAAAAGAATTACCAGAGTCAAAATTCTGCAATATAAAATACAAAACAATAAACAACAATACAAATTCCTAAGCCATAAATACAAAAAAAAAATACAAATTATCAAAAAGTAACCCACGAATACAAAAAAAATACAAAGTATAAAATTATCAATCACTAAAATGTTCACAATAATGTCAAACAAAAAACGACTACACCATCACCAAATACCGCTTTCCGCGCCGATCTGACCCTTTTCAGGGCCGCCAGTTTTCACCCCGATGCGTGAACCGTGGAACGGGGAAGCGCGCCGCTCGGACCGCGCCGTTAATTTAAATATTTAATTATCTTCCACTTCCTCAAAATTTTTACATATTTATTTTATACAACACATATTTATTTTCTTTTCTTCAGAGAAACACGATTCGTTTTATGAATCCGAATTCTGGTTAAATCATAAACATATTTTATTTTAATTAAGGATGAATTATAGAAGTCTCACTGAGACGAAGCTATTTATATATGAGAAGTTGATGGAAGCCTTTTATACGATGGCTCAGGGCTTACAACCTCTATGAGCTGGCTTAAGTGATCACTCTACACAATGCAACGTTCACCAATTCCATCATAAGAATATGCACACATTATCAAATTTTTGAAAGTTATATAGGTATATAGTTCGAATCAAGAATATTTCATATGTTGCACTGACCTCTGCTAGAGACATCTTTGTTATTTTTTTCTCAGTTCGGAGTGAAATTTAAAATATTTTGCAATAAAAGGTTATAGGTTAGGTTACTTCGTTGAAACCCATGGTAATTATACACATACGAGTAAATGCTCACAATGATCGTACAAAATTTGAAAAACTCACTGATATTTGAACTGAAAGCCTGAATTGTTCGTAAACGAAATCCGCATCCTCCAATAACCATTATTTTCTGAAATGTGTATAATTTAATTAGAAATGTCGGTTGATTTGATGAAAACGGCAAATTTATTAAAAATATGTTCACTTTATTCACAATGGATGAGGGTGACGTGAACTGTTATTTACTTGGTGCCGGTTGAATCAACTTGGATTATAGTAATCTTTCGCCAAAAACGTACATTTTTACGAAAACCGGTTGTGTTTAGTGAAATTAGTGAAAATTAGTGAAAAACGCAATAATCGATAGTTTGAACGAAAGATTATAATATTTTTTTATTTATTTATTTCGTGTAATTTTATACATATATATAAATGAAGGTAGTTGCTTCACTAGACAAGGTCTGTTCTGAAGTAACTACCTGTACAGTTTTGCCGAGTCGTTACAACTGGCCTTAAGTACACCAATACGATCATACAATTGTAGCCGGTTGTGTTCTGTGGTTGTATTAACTTGGATTTATTTATTTATTTATTTGTTCACGTCCGTTATAGGCTTTTACATATAAACATGTTGTAATATATAAAGAAGTATATAAAAAATATCAAGTATAAGCAGTACATATTATATAAAAAATAAAAATATATTACATTAAATTAAATAAGTAGACATATAGAACAATTACAGTAATTTTTCGTACAAAATCTATGGGTTGTGTGATTGGTGGAAAACGCAATAATCGATGGTTTAAACGAAACATTACTACAAACCAAGTTGATACAACTGGCCCTATGCCCTATGTTTATCAATTGGTAAGTAGGTACTTACACTTTTTTAAAACAACTGCCCGAAATACTGACCAAGCAATTTTAGGTTGAAATTTGGAAAAAACTTAATTTAGTTAACTTGATATCTACGTGTACAATAATAGTTTAAGAAATAAATAATAGATGTATAATTTGGTTAACTTATTATATAAATTATTGTTAATTATGAGAAATGTATATTTATATATATATTCCAATATTTTAAAATTATTATTTTTCAAAGGAACTATTATTTCAGATATTTTATATTTTCATATTAGGTTCCGGATTACTCTGTGGATAAAATGCAGAACTGCATTGTCATCTATTGATGATTGAATGAATTAAATTACGCGCCTGATTTTGTAACCAGGTGTCGCCACCGATTGGACCGTGTCTATGGTACGCCGTCAGCAAGCGACGTTCTTTGGAAGGCCGCTCGGCGTACGGGCTCTGAGCGTATTATACCTACTCTCTGGCGTATATTTCGTATACCGTATATTTCAATAAGAATTCTTTGTACACGGGTCGGCGGCTGTGTGGAGATTACGCCAAGTTTTTTAACGAATTTTTCGTCAGTGAATCAGCAAATCGACGCAAAAAGGATGTCTCCGGATTATTAAGTTAGTGAAATACTATAAATGTAACAAATATTTGACTTATAATGAGATAATTTAGTGATAAACCAGTCGTACGTTTGTGACGATTCTGAAGTAGCGACCATTTTAGATTCGACTCGATGGCATAGCATTATAAATAATTGTTTATTTCTCGCTTTGGAACGTGTCTTGCATTTTTATTGTAAAATAAAATTGCTTTAGATACTGCACCACGCTCTTGATGATTATTTTATGTTATTTTATCAGGCGCCAAATATCTGTTACGCTAAAAATGAAAGCGGAACAATGCGATCTGATACGATATTTGATTTCTATTTTTTTATTTCAGAATTTTAAAAATTAATAATTGGACAAGAATGGTGTCCACGAGGCAGATGAGTATAGTGGGAGGTGGGGGTGGTAGCTCTGATGGGGCTGGTCCCAGTAATGCTGAGGCAACGACTTCTCGCACCACTCGCCACAGTGGAGTATTACCTGCCATGCCTCCACTGAACTCTCCCCAGCATGGTTCATTATGGACTGGGCTGTCTCTCTTGCCGAAATGCAACAGCACACCCAACCAGGCTCGAGTATTCACAACGGGGCTTTTGGACCTACCCCCCGAGCTTTTGGAGAAGATCTTTAGTTATTTGAAATTTAAAGCAGTGGCGCATTTAAGATTGGTTAGTCTACTGGATTATTTTTATGTAATAAATTTTAGACAACCAGATAGATACGTAATGCATTACTTAATACATTTTAGTCAATTACTTTCCTAGCTCTGATTAGATATCTGATTTGTGAGGTGAAAAAACATAGGCAGCAATATAAAAAAAAAAAAATTGAATTCAGTCACCGAGGATGACTAATTTAAAACGTACTGATTTCTAGATTTTATGTATCTATTTATCCCTTCTAAAATCATGTTTTCTATAAATTTAAAAGTGATGTTTACTATAAAATTTCGAATTCAGTACTTAATAAATTAGTAATCATCGAAGACTGCATTGAATTTTTTTGGATATTGCTGCCTTTGCTTTTATATCCCACGTTTGTACATAAGAACTTGATCTGTAGATAAGAAATCTTGTGAAGCATAGAAAATTTGACAGGACACAGACTTTTTCAGACGACCTAAACACTAAATGCATAAAAAATGATATAATTTGTTGAAGGAAACCAATCTAGGCGGAGAATATTTTCATCAGGAAGGGAGTAATATATTATTACAAACCATAGGTATGCATGGTACTTTGTAAAATCTTAGTTGCCGTGTGATAAAGATGATTGGCCATGCAGTATGGCCCCTACGTCCGATTGAATCTAGTTGGATTAAAGTAAAAGACTGTTTAAAGCATAGATTTTTATGGAAACGGGTTGTTTGACTAGTGGAGAACGTAAAATCTATGCTTTAAATGCGAACGTAAAATCTAACCTTTAATTTAACCCAACTTGATGCAGCCGGGCCTCAGTGTCGTAAATATATATTGTGTATTTTGCAGGGGCGTGCAGTGCGAATATCGCAGCATGAATTTTACATGACCAATTATTTGGAAAAAAATTTGGAATACAACATATATTCCATAGTATTTCTATCACAATTGTTGTCATAGCATTTATATTTCGATATATCATAAAAATCTGTAGCATAAATATTTGATTTCTATTTTTTTTTCCAAAATATACGTTTACAAAAAAGTCATGCTTGAATGTTTCCACTGCACGCGCCTGGTATTTTGAGTATTTCACGATCAGTAATTGCATTAATTGGTCAAGTTAGGTCGCACGCCCTCCAGTAAATCATAGTTTTTTTATATAAATTATGCTTGTCTTTGAAAAATAGGTTTTACAGCAACACTAGCTGTGGCCAGGGTTTGTGGATATATATCCGCGGATTGATATCATGATATTTATGGCTTGATACTTATTTTTGATATATATCAAAAAAAAACTTTATGCGGTCGTTAATAGATGGCGCTAGTTGTATTTTAAAAAGTGCTACGTTTGTTTTTTTGACGCTATATAACGACAATCTAACACATGTGAAGACTCGGGAAAAACAATGAATGTCACTTTTGTGAAATTGACCTTTTATTTTAATGCTATCTGTTGACTTTTTGGGGTATTATTTTATACAATAAATCAGAATTGGGTAAAATCCATGGAGTGTTACATATATGGTAAAATCATTGTGGACAGCTGTAATATTTCAATTTATATCTGTTTATCCATCGCACGAAATAGAAATGTCCGCCCGCCGAATGTTAAAAAATGTTGTCGTGAATTTGCATATTTTTAAGTAAAGACAAAGAACATGTTTATAAAGTAATAAGTTGATTCAATATTTATATAAAAAGAGCAAAAAATTAAAGAAATATAGACTTTAAAACTATAAAAAACTGTTTGTCTAAATAAACATTTCTTGACATTCATTGTTTTTCCCGAGGAGTCTTCATGTGATCTCTTAAACAGACTGATTGTTAAAAGTTAAGGATTTAAATTTAAAGAGTAAATGTCTACTTAAGATACTTTTTTTTTTAAATCTGATTGAATACGAAATAAAAGTTTAATAGTAAATAATTTGTTTTATATAATCCATTTTTAATTTCACAAAAAGAAACAAACACTCTCATAATACTATATTACATTAGAAAGAGCAACTTCTATAACTTATATATAGTAATTGCATATATTAGCTTTTTTCATTCATGTACAAAATAAAAAAAATAATTTCCTAATTATTTCAAGTTTGTATCAATCGACGTGTGCAAAAAAGGGAAAAAAAGTCTGGATATATGTCCATTTTTTGATGCATATCAGATATACATGGTCTGTTCAACAAGTATCGCGAATTTTGTGTTTTTTCAAAAATTATTTATATATTCATGAATATCTATGTTGTCCCCTTCAAAGTAATCCCCACCAGATATTATACACTTGTGCCAACGTTTTTCCAATCCTCGAAGCACTTCAAAAAATCATTTTCTGTGATCTTGTTGAGCTCCTTCTTCGATGCCGTCTTTATCTCCTCAATCGTAGCGTACCGTCGTCCTTTCATGGGCCTCTTCAGTTTCGGGAACAAGAAAAAGTCACAGGGGCCAGATCTGGGGAATACGGTGGCCGCGGCATTATAAGTGTGTTGTTTTTGACCAAAAATTTGCACACAAGCAACGATGTGTGAGCAGGGGCGTTATCATGGTGCAAAAGCCAATTTTTGTTCTTCCAAAAATCCGGGCGTTTCCGACGGATTTCTTCGCGCAAATTGTGCATAACTTGCAGGTAATATTCCTTATTGACCGTTCTATCCTGTGGCAAGAACTTATGATGCACCATGCCCCTGAAATCGAAGAAAACTAAGCAAAACCTTCACATTCAACCGAATTTGGCGCACTTTTCTAGTCTTGGCTCGTGCGGCAGCTTCCATTGGGATGATTTAGCGTTGGTTTCCACGTCATAATCATAAGCCCATGATTCGTCACCAGTTATGACCCTCTGAAGTAAATTTGGGTCGTCGCGGACAGAGTCCGACAGCTCCTTAGCAATGTTAATGCGATGCTGTTTTTAGTCGAAATTGAGCAATTTTGGTACGCATTTCGCGGCAAGTCGTCTCATGCCTAAATCATTGGTAAAAATCAAATGGCACGAACCAATCGATATGTTTAGGTCCTCAGCAACTTCTCTAACAGTGATTCAACGATTGGTTAATACTATTTTCTTAATTTCATCAATGTTTTCATCTGATGTTGACGTGCTCGGGCGTCCGGCACGCTCTTCGTTGTTCACATCTTCTCGGCCCTCCCGAGAACATTTTGTACCACCGATAAACGTTTCTTTGGTCTAAGGTAGCTTCACCATATGCCACAACATTCGGGATGCGTCCGCGTACTTAATTTTGTTTTCACACAAAATTTGATACAAATTCATTGATCTATTTTTTGGAATAGGCAAAAATCGAAGACGAGCCAAAACACGTGCAAGCAAAACAGCTGTCAAAAATTAATTGAACATACAAAATGGCCGAACTTGTCAGCATAAGTGAGAAACATGAGTACCAATATAACGCCACAAAAAAATCGAGAATCGAATATACGTAACCTGCGGAAATTCAAAATTCGCGATACTTGTTGAACAGCCCTTGTATATCAAAAAATCCGATTTTTTTATTTTTATTATAAAAATCGGATTTTTTCAAACCCTGGCTGTGGCACAGTGTACTTAGTTGCTGCAGAACCCGCGACAAGCGATCAGCGATTGCGTTCTGCTAGTACTTAAATTAAGAGGTCATGCTGACATGGTTTCACTGCAGAAAATTGTGCTAAAAAATTTACAAATAGTGATTTGACATCCATCAACTATTATAGTCAATTGGCCTCCATTACTTATAATTGATGTTTATTTATTGTGTTGAATTGTTTGCACTGTTAATGAAATTCTTATGAAATTGCCTTCCTAGTACCCTTATTGTCTTAATTTTATACAATGATGTGCAATTGAAGTCTATCAATTTTATGTGGTAGATTTTATAAAGGGAATGTGATAATTATTTTACCATATATTTTTACAATTGATGCTTCCCTCCTAGTGATCGTTAAACCATTATTTTAACCGGTTATTTTCGGATAGTCATTTAGGATTTGTATCAGAATGTACCGACGATTGATAACTTAGATACGAGGGCGGTCCAATGAGTACTTAGCCTCACCGCCCGATGGCGCTACTATTGCAAGAGAAATTTACTATCATGTAGTACATTCTCGTAGACGATTACTGTCAAAATTTCAGCCGAATCTGACTAGTAGTTTTGTTTTGACCGCATGTGGAAACGGGCGTGTCTACGGATTTTAGAAAAGTGGAAAAAGAGCAATATCGGTCGGTGATTCGATTCTTGTTATTGGAAAGGAAATCGCGCAGCGAAATCAAAGAGCCCTTGGATGCTGTGTATGGTGATTCTTCTCTTTCGAAGGCGACTGTCAAAAATTGGTTTAATGAGTTTCAACGTGGTCGCACATCGGTTTTTGATGAGCCATGCCCAGGTGCCCCGAAAACGGCTACCACGGAGGATAACATAACAAAAATCCACAATCTCGTATTGGCAGATCGCCGATTGAAGGTGCACGAGATAGCTGAGACAGTAGGCATCTCAAAAGACCAAGCAATATTTGACGCTGTTTAAGCGCAATCCGAAGATGTTTCTACATCGTTTCGTGACCGTCGACGAAACATGGATCCACTGGTACACACCAGAGACCAGGGAACAGTCGAAACAGTGGACTTACCCGGTGAACGTGCTCCGAAGAAGGCGAAGACTGTCTTATCGGCCGGAAAGGTGATAGCTACCGTTTTCTGGGATTCACAAGTTGTGATCTACATCGACTACCTGGAGAAGGGCAAAACGATCACAGGGCTGTACTATGCCGAATTATTGGGCCGATGCGACGCCGAATTGCAGAAAAAACAACCACATTTGACAAAGAAAAAAGTGCTCTTCCACCATAACAACGCATCGGCTCACACCTCCGCCCTCGCCACGGCCAAATTGATCGAATTGGACTACGAACTGCTGCCCCATCCACCATATTCTCCAGATTTGGCCCCGTGCGACTTCTTTTTGTTTCCAAACTTGAAAAAGTCACTCGCCGGGCAGAAATTTGAGTCGAATGAGGAGGTCATCGCCGCCACAGAGGCTTACTTTGCAGAACTTGAGAAAACGTATTTTTCAGACGGGTTAAAGAAATTGAAGGCTAAGTACTTATCGGACCATCCTCGTATAATTGTCTACTCGCGATGGTTGTCCAATGAGTCGAATTGCAAAAAATCAGTTGACAATCAATGCAATCAGATACAAATCTCAAATAATGGTTAGCGTGTCTTACTTACCATCATGCCGTTTCTGCGCCACACTCTTTTGTCCTGACATTCAACTCTCGCCTCATCCACATTCATACATCTTCACATGCAAGCTCAACGGTTGTTGAGGCTTCTAATGCGACCATCTTCCAGGATATCTGGTTAATCTAGTCATGCCACGTCTTCCGCAGTTTCCCTCTCTCTTTCTGACGCCGTCAACACTTGCATTATATTTCTTTCTTACCATTCATTCGCTCAACATGCCCAAACGAGCCTTTTTAATTCTATAAATTATGCTAAAATCAGCATTACATTCATTCCTTACATCATCTTCTTTACTCTATCATAAATTGCTTTGTCACACATACTTGTAACGGATCTCATCTCCACTGCATTTAGTCTATTTTCGTTCCTCTTCTGCCAGCTCCAGGCTTCACTTCCATATCATCAGTGTCGTTACCAGAACACCACTATGTACCGCTAGTTTTGCAGTTAAAATACCATCACTGTTCCCTCCTTTAGTTTGTTAGTTTTGAAAGGTAAATAAGTCAATTAATTTACCGTCCTTAATATATGACTGACCTATTATCGCATTATCAGTGAAAATTATGCTGTCAGCATTAAAGATAAAGCTAGATAAAGTAAAAACAAGGTTGCCAAATTATATAATTCAAGAAAATTTAAAATTTCAAAATTATTATGAAAAAAAAATGCTCATTAATTCAAGAGTAGGTCCCAATCCGTAGAATTGAACTAACCCTAACCAGTTTTGTGATTATATGTGATTCTTAATCTTATTAGGTTAATGAGTTTGCATTTTTTTAATTACGTTATTTATCTTTCAATAAATGTTTATACAATTATTCAAATTTGCCAAACCATACCTACTCAGATAAATTGATAACACTTGACACTACTTCTTGATTCTGTTGTGATCAAAGCACTTAAAATTTATATGATTTTTTTAATGAATACATTTAATACTACTTCAAAACAATAACACGGAAATTTTATAAAATTTTACATAATTACTTGGATTTGGAATTTATTTTGAAATCAAATGTACCTGTTATAAATATTGCATAGGTTGTTGCAAAAAATATAGTTAATAATTGTAATTATAGATGGCTCCCCTACTGATTGATATCTTTAGACTGATAATCACGACTAGTCTGGTAACCAAGTTCATATTATTGCTAGGGTCTTTAATTTCCGCATTATCTTGTGGAAAAATTTATTGCTGATTTTGGAACTACTGATAAATACTTCTGATTACTTAAAATTTTCTGGGATACTTTTCTGAAAAACGTTTCGGATTCCATTGCAAGGTCCATCATCAAGGGGTGGTTGAACGGCCATGAAAGCCCGAGAACATTTCATGTAAAAATCACACAATTAGATTATAGAAAGCCATAAATACTATTACTCAAATTCTTCATTCTATGATTACAATTAAATCTTAGTACTTGCAGCAAATAGTAACACAAATGTCGAATGTTAAGGATCTCGGCATTAGATTTGTGAGCAACCTAACACTAGGCGGTCAGTGATGATGCATTAATAATGTTAGGATTTGTTCTGCGTACAGCCAAGGTTTTCGAAAATATCTGCATACTGAGAACTCTTTACAACTCCTTGATGCGAGTGGCTCAATGATTTGGGGGCCACATGAGCTAAAGTACTCTCTTATCGTAGAGAAAGTACAAAAAATATATCTACATGAGAGAGTGCGGGCATTATCCTTGGCCCCAACCGAGTTTCTCCAGGGTATGCTTGGCTACAATAGTTTTAGAGACTGGAAGGAATGTGTATTTGATTATGCATTTTTATTGATTGTTGTGCGGTTTGTTCAACAATCCTGAAATTATGCAGAGCAACAGAAATTATACAAATCAATTTGTGTGTTCCTGATAATTACCTTAGACAGCGTTAGCATAGATTGTTTCACATTCCAATATTCAGGACCAAGCTGCTGATGGTTATGCCTGTTTAATATTTGTTTTTGTTTATATATTTCAAAATTATTTATAACATTTGCAAATTAAATTTATGTTTGTAATGTAAATGTTAACATACAGTATACGTCAACAAGTAAGAGCTTTGGCATGACTCATCTCATTCTGTTATCTGTCTTCATCTTTCGTACGTAGCCAATGGTAGTGCAAATGAGAGAGAAATATACATTAAGAATTATTTTTGCACGAGTCATACAAGACCTCTCGGCGATTAACCTATATACACTTTTATAAATAAATCAATAAGGTTTACATAAAAAATTTCAGGTTTGCAGTCAGCTGAATAACGTGTCCAGTTCATATTTGAACTCTTCATTCCAACGTCTGCTGGGACAAATGCTCCATAGGTATCAGGTTATAAAATCCAAAATGCCCCGAAGGGAATCTGCCCGCCGCAGCCATCCCCTGGCTTGTGAGTCGGACATC
Source organism: Agrypnia vestita (assembly GCA_016648135.1). NCBI lineage: Eukaryota > Metazoa > Arthropoda > Insecta > Trichoptera > Phryganeidae > Agrypnia > Agrypnia vestita. Next base: position 10,039 of record JADDOH010014300.1, on the reverse strand, counting down.
ATAGAAACTCTTCACATGCGCCTCGCCTTACTTCAGATGACTTTTGGCAAACACATTGAAAGAAAATATTGCTGCTTCTTTCCAGGAGAGGTAAGATTTAATTGATCAAGTAAATAAACGCACATGTAGGGAGTCTCTTAGCTAGTAGCAGAAACTTCAGGGAAGTCTTCTTCATGCAATTTTGAATAGAAAATATTTTTGGGTGAAATATCAACAGTTGAGGAGATAAGTGACATTAAGTTTACATTTTTTTTGTTTTCAATATCTGTCTATCACTGTGCATCGTGGTTGGTAACAATAAAAATGGTTGACAAAAATCATACATTTTTACGAAAATAGGTTGTTTTCAATCTATTCTTTATGCTTGATTGTTACCATTACTACTTATCAAACGACCGCCCCTCACATGCAATATTAAAAATTCATTTGTTTCAATACAACTTAACAAATTAATAAAAACCTTGTTAAAATATTCTTTTTTCTATTTTAGAAAGGTTTTTATCATTTTATTTGACTTATATTAAGGCGGCACATTCACTGCAAATGCATATTTCGGCATTTTTTTACGAAAATGTGAGTTTTTATTATTCATTTATATCAGAATGTATATGATAGATTGCAATTTTTTAGGACGATAACTTAGATAGAACCTTTGTTCTTATATGAAAGTAATAAACTGAACATTATTTACAATAATTAAGAAAATATAAACATTAATCGAGAGGCCGCAGCCAAAAAATCGTTTTTATTGTTGGAGGGCGAAGAGAGCATTGCTTTATATTTGTATGTGGGCACAATATGTTTTTTTATACGTATAAAGTTTACTTAATTATCTAGAATCCGTACTAAGGACATTAATAAATATTCAATATTAATAATGTAATAATGTTTTAAATTTGCAAGAAATTTTTACATTTTTGATGATTTTCCAATGCTTTTTTTTTTTTTCGTATAAAGAGATGATTTTAAACAATATATTGTATTTACTCCTGCGCTTTGAGACTTCAAGCATTATTTAAAAGTTTGTTTTTTATTTTAAAAAGTTCATCAACATGTAAAAATAAAATTTTGAAAGTGTGAATGTATGTCAAAAAATGACGCAGTTTTAGAGGCGGACGCACTTTTGCAGCTCATTCACTTTTTCATAAAAAAACCTCTTTAAAACGTGTTTTTATGCCAAATTTGACATTATTTCAAAATAATATCATATTACATATTCAAAAGCAATCTATTCATCGCAGATAATAAGGTTTTTTTTAACTAGTTTAATATTATTTTGCTTTTCTACTCATAATCTCACATTTAACGAATGTCAGATTATCCGTCTTATACGTGCTTTGGTGACCTTGAAGGTGTCGCTATATTCGCGAAGATGTCATTGTAATTTGTAAGGTCAAGTAAGATATTAATTTACGACATAATTTTTAAAATATAGCTAAATGGTTGTTAATTTTCTTTTTAATTCAATCCATATTGTAGTAGTTTTTTGTTTATTTTAGATAAAAATTATTTGAAATCAATTAAATTCACAGGTGTTTTGACATTTCAGTCGGAAGTCAAAATAATATCTAAATGTGCTTATGCGAAATAAGTTTTAAAAAATAGTGATATAAGAAAAATTATTGTTTACTATTTTTTTACAACACATAAATCATTGGAGAAATATTAATATGCTTTTTTAAATTCTAGAATTAAAAATTTTTAAATTCGGATAATAGTACGCGAGCAATACATGCGTTCCCATATATTTTAAACTTCGGTACTCTGTATGGTTGCCTCATTTCCTCGCAACCTTTCTGTCTTGCAAGGATACGTAAGTAAATACGCTCGTGCAAGGTTTATTTGATATGACGTTTGTTCATGTCTTGCTCTCGTATTGAAATAGCATGATCTATCGATGCAATTCCACACTTTTGACAGCTTGAAAAATGAATGACAAAGTGAATGAATTTTTTATAATCGACATAAGTTACTGTAGTGATTGTTCAACTTTTGCAAAAAATAAGTCAGAAATATTGAGGAAAAAAAATGCAAACTTTGATATTACATATCTTTATAAGTATCAATCATCTCATGGTTGCTTTTTCGATTTTTAATATTTTCGATTCATTAACAAGGCAGGAATCCACCTGTAAAGTTTTTGCTATAAGCTATGAGACACCTGTATATATTGTTTTTTAATAATAGAGATGTGAACATGGAATATTTCACATTGATATTCTTACTATTTTCAAACTAAGCTAATGCTTATATATATGGATATGAAAATAGGACTAACTCCTATAGGTAACATTGCTCTAATGTCACTTTTTATATTTCAAAATTTCCCTCAAAATTCTTTAAAAAAAAAAAACACCAGTCATTTTTTGTTCTAACTTGCAATTAAGGGGGGGGGGTAAGGTTAATTCATACAAAAAAGGCATGTTTTTGTGAATTTTTTGTGAAGACACAGTTAAAATCTCTTTATTAAAACCAATGGTACATTAAAGTATGACATTTGAAGAACATTGTGTAAAATTTTCACGAAGGACTATTAAAAAATACGGCAATGGCAGCAATTATTCGGATGTGTCTCGAAAAAAAAGTAGAATTGCGTTGCCCCTCATAACTTGGTGCTGGATCATCTGAAATATAGTTCATTCGTTAGATATTAGTTTTCCCCGGGTAACACTGGGAGGGTTTTCGAAATTTCAATTTTTCACTGGTACACTGAAGGGAAAAACGTGATTTTTTTGCGAAAAAAATCGGCTAATTTGTTATTAAAAAATAAAAATCATCAACAAATTTGAAAAAAATCTCCAGCGTTGCCTAGTAAATTATGTACAGAAATAGAAAAAGGATCGGTGCGGTAGTTTTGAAGTTATGAAGGGCACCAACATTGAAAATGTGAGTTATGGAGAAAACGCTTTAAAGTTTTGAACACTAAAAATCTGGTATTAAACGTTCATTAGCAAATTGAATCATCAATGCTAGGTCCATAATGGATAGGCTTGATGGCATCCAAAACATCCTCAGGAAGAGCACTGTACGTGTGTTTGAACGAATCCAATGCATTAGGGTCGGGTAGGTATAAAAATTCGACAGGTATAAAAATACTCATAACTTCGTCAATTTTGTTGCAATCGACTTGAAATTTTGCCACAATATTCTTGAGATATTATGCATTCATTTTAAAAATTATAAATAAATCCAAAAAATAATAATAATAATACCTTATCCCCCCTTAATAATGCGTCCGTTGCACATATTTTCACAAATTCTTTGGAAAAATTCTGGTAAGTGCTATTTTTTTGCTGTAGGTGTATTTATGATTATATATATATATATATATATATATATTAGCTATAAAAAAATAAGAGAAAAGATCAAACATGTGCTAATATTGTTAAGTTCCGTTCTGCATAAAAAATACTTCAGGGTATTGAAACATCTCATGCGACAGGGAATAAGAGTTACTTTTTGTTGTACCTACTTTCTGGTTTCCGTATTTTTTACTTTGATTATTTTTTGTTAGCTATATTTTTTGACTGTCAATCATTAAACTTTGTATTAAATTAGTTAAAAGCTATTAGAACAGTGGTAAATTATTTCACACTTAGTGAATGCACCAACGGATAATAGGAATATATTTCCCACCTTTTTTTTAAATTACCTAAAATATTTAGAAAAATAAACTATCATTTTTATATACTTTTTGTTTGTTTTGCTATTTCCAATCGGCATATCCAATAAGGGTTAAACCACCGACCACTGGATCATTAGAGGAGAGACTAATCACAACTTTTTTTGTTTTATTGAAAACTTTAAACTGATCGTTAGTACACTGGCATTTGTTATGAATAGTGGGATAATAATTTTTAACTAATACAAGATGGATCCACTAAATCCTCAAATCAAATTTTATGGAAATTTCAGATCCTGGATGAAGTTTATAGTATTCTGGAGTATTTAAGAGTGACAACAAAGCTTGCCCGTCCTTATAAGGTCACAGATGAACTGTTTGATCTAAGTACAATGGCGATGGAATATTTCAAAGAACATATGGAGCCAAATTTACCTGAAATCACATACTTCGGAACTGAGTTTTTCGACATTACAGGCACATTTTCACGTAAGTAGAACATGTTTAATACGGTTAAATGTTTCAATGGACTCTGGGTTTTTAGAGTTACATAAATAAATCTTAAAGGCCATTTTGTGTTTAATAGGACAATGTATAAAATCGTCATAAAATATGAACCAAAAACATTGAGGCCCGAATTCAGAGTCAATACTTAGATGATCTAAAGTTAAGGTACGCCTAAAAGCGTAATTTTCAGTTCAAAATAACACTTAGAAGGCGTACCTTAGCCTTTTTAAATCAACTAAGTATTGACTCTGAATTTGGGCCTATATTATCTTCAAAATATTCTAATTCATGTGCACTTTCAAGTGGCAAGAGCACCCCATAGGGGTGAAACGCCAAGAAAGAAGAAGAAGAAGTAGCAATAAATGAACTAAAAATGATTACCATATTGCATCATAAATGATCATAAGATTTGATTAATTTATGAGGTAATATAATGCGTAGAGGATACACAAACACAATTAAATACAGGGTATATTATAAAGGAATAAATTTATAATTTATGAAAAAATAAAACTTGCAATTTGTTTCACTTTGTGGTTTGTCCGTGGTATATGGTATATCCTCTGTATAGAACGGCAGAATGTCCCAGAAAACTATAACAGAAGATTCTGAACGGCCGTGAAAATAACACAATTACACACCGTTCACCAGAATTACACAAAAAGTTTACACCAAATAGAATTAAAATGTGTATTTAGACAAATAATATTGTAAATAAAATTGTATACATTATTATGAGCCACATGTTTAGATATAAAATAAATTGTAAAACAAGGATATTTTATAAATAAATAAATGTTTTAGGTCGGTGGGTACAACTAAAGAGCGAAATATTTTGTATTTATTTGTGGTCTAAAGCAATCATGGGATTGATTATGATCGCATTTATTAAAATTATAAAAAATACAATAAAATTACTTCCAAAAATATGTCTCGTAATTAGTAGCAAAAACTTGGGGAAGTCTTCATTCAGTTTTGAATAGAAAGGTATTCTTTACGGTTTGGGTAGATGTTGAGCGTTATAGAGATGTATTTTTTTTAACAAAGTTTGAATTTTTTTTTCTTCTTCATTATTTTCTGTATAACGTTGTACTCTCATTGTAGAAACCTTAACAATTCATTTGCATTAATACAAGTCAAATAAAATGATAAAAATTGCATTAATACAAGTCAAATAAAATGATAAAAAAACAAATAAAATGAAAAAAAAAAACAAAAAAAAAATCAAAAAAAAAGATAAAAAACTTTTTAAAAAAAAATTTCAAATTTCTGCAAGATTTTAATTATTTGCGCAGATTTACAATTCATAGTTTCTGATTGTTTATTAGGGTGTGTCACTTTTTTCAACTTTCGATTTTTCAAATTTAATAGCTCTCAGAAGTTGCATTTTTACATGTTATTAAATGCTGTATTTATAGTTTTCCTTAATACTGGTACTTTTGGCTAGTTCAAAGGCCTTGAAATATAGAAAAAGTTGCAAAATAACGTTCCAATCGGAACGATATATTTTTTGTATTTAGAGATTGTATTAGTAATTAAATGCTTTTTTCTAATAAGAATATAGCCAGCATGATGATAACGCTATATTTAAGTTCATTTTTATAATCTGTTAGCGTTAAATACCTACCTTCGTTCGAGCAATTTTGACTTGTTTCGGGTCGCGCTCCCGTTATGCGCGTCTCGTTAGGTCAGACCGTCAGTGAAAAACAAAACTCCATACTGAACGGTTGTGGTTGTTTGCTTATTTGTTTTCAACCATCGTAAAGTTTCTACATATTATATGTAATAAAATTAAGTGTTTAATTCATTCAAGAAACGAATCACAATGGCATCGAATCCGTCAAGTTCAAAAGAAACCAGAGGTCGTACGAAATTACGTATTTTTGAGAAATATCCCGAAAAATTCAAAAGAACTGTGTTACCAACTTATGGAGATGTTTTAAGACATTATGAGTGGGTGCGTCATGAAATGAAACTGTCAAGTAGTTTAGAACCATAAGCAAAAGTCATCACTTCTTAAGTGGCTCGAACCGTTCTTGAAGTTTGGAAAAAAGCAAGCATTTCAGTTGTTAACGATGCAAGAATGAGCCAGCTTATATTATTATATTGCAAACAGTATAGGCTACTTGAAGTTTGTGTTTACTGGGATATTATGCCGTGTTGTTACGAGTAATAATACCCCAGTAAACACAAACTTGAAGATTCTGAGTGGCCGTGAAAACCTAAGAACAGTATAGGCTACTATCGAAAAAATTCAACAAAGAACCATAAACTCAATCGTATTTAGATAAAATATGCCGTGTTGTTACGAGTAATAATACCCCAGTAAACACAAACTTGAAGATTCTGAGTGGCCGTGAAAACCTAAGAACAGTATAGGCTACTATCGAAAAAATTCAACAAAGAACCATAAACTCAATCGTATTTAGATAAAATAGAGAACTTTATAACTAAATCAACAATTCTTTTTGACATTGCATATTCTGATAATTCTTCTTGAAAATGTGGAAAAAATAGAACTGTACCAATTAAAGAACACCCATTACTTGAAGACCAAAGAACCTTCAGATGCAGGGGCGTTGGAAATATAGTCAAAAAAACAACCAGAAATCTTCAGAAAAAAGATGAATGGTCTCAAAAACACCGGAAGGACGCCTCACCGAAGCCGTGTACCTCCAGTTTTATGAGTCGTTCTCCAGTTGATGAGACCGAAAAGATCTTTGATGATAATATTTATCAACACTACCTAGAACCTCAGCCCCTAGAATCTTAAGAGAAAATTGAATATAAAAAAATTCGAAAAGTTAGCTGAAGCATGTGATCGTTATGGCGTATCGCACAGAGCAGGCGCTGCTATGTTAAATGTATGGATGTGTCTTCCTACGAAACCAACATTATTTCATTATACATACTAACAAAATTTCGCTATATAAATACATTTTTGTGTGAAAAATTTATTGTGGGGGATTAATTTTGAAAAAAAGTAACCTATAAAAAAGTTTTTACTATAGTCCCTTTCTTTAAAATATTCTTGTAAAATATAACAATAATTAAAGATGAATTAAAACATATAACATAACACTAAACTTACAGAAATTTAATATATTTCTAAAATGTCAGATGTTTTGAGATGTCAAGATTTTGATAGATTCATTTATCATCAATATCGTACCTTATGAATTTCCAGCATCAAATGATTTAGTCAGAATCAGATTTGAGTAATGTAGAATTCTTCAAAACTAAGCAGAAATCTAAAATAAATAAATAATTATTTGATTTTTTCCCAAAAAACTTTTTGGGAAAAAAATTTTGCTGTCATCTGTGAACCAATTGTTTTATAAATTTTCAAAATTACGGACGGACGGAGTAATTCAAATATAGAAAATATTCCGCGACATTATCGGGCCGCTATGCTAGTAATCAAACTTTTCTAATGATTCCAATTTGAAAAAACCAATAAAATTACTAAAAATCCGAAATTGTACTATAATTATTAATTTTTTTTAACGAAAATTTGATAGATCTTCTTGATCGTCGCCACGAGTCTGCTTGCCAAGTTTCAGCTCGATTGGATCACGGGAAAGGGTCAAAAATCGATCCAAAGTTTTTGTTGACGGAAGCAAGCAGACGCCACAAGTTAATATAAAGGGATTTATTATTTATTTATTATAGGAATATTTATTATAGGAATATTTATTATAGGAAATAAAAAAATTTGAATTATGACATTTTTCGGTATAACGGGGTTCGTTATAACGAGGTTCTACTGTATTTGGCTCGCTAGAACGAGCCAAAAGTATACTTCAATTGTAACTTTTTTTTGCATTTTTGTGTAGTTATAAATGCAATGCAACTTTTGGTAACTATTAAGTTTAAAAATAAAAACTTTTTTTTTCGCCATACAAAGTGACACACTCTTTTGTTTTTTAAAAAATAAATATTTTTGTTCTTGTATGATTTTATGTGTTTTTTTTACTTGATCTCTATTTGCTCTCCAAAATACTTTTGCCAGTACAAGTTAAGTGCTCACCACACCATGTGACTTGTATTGAATTATGTGCTGTGATTGAATATTGGTACATAGTTTATCTTTGCAAATATTTTGATTTATTTTTCTTTATCATAAGTTTTTTTGCCACCTTTTGCTCCTGGGAATTAACGATTTTGCTTTACGAATGTTTAATAACATAAAATTTTAGCTGGTGATGGCAATAAGTCATACCTCTGCCTGGACTCTCCTCCTGCTGCTGGCTCTGGGGGCGGGGGCGCAGGTGGCTCGGGATCGGGTGGGATTAGTGGAGGTGCTGGAGGTGACGGGGGCTCGCTGATGCTGCTGCCGGAGGAAGAGCGCCTGCCGCCTTCACCCCCACCCCCGCAGTCCAATATGGTGTTGCGCAAGAGAATACACAGAATCAAACAAGGGATGAAAAGGTATTGAAAGTGTACATCAGAGATGATAATAATACTTACAGAATTCGACTCCATTATTCAGGGTTCGAGGATATAAATCACAATATTTATGGCTTGTTTTTTATTTTTCATGTAGATGGTGTTAGTTGTATTTTAAAAATGCTACAGTTATTTTTTTTTCATATCTGCGGTCGTTACTAGATGGTGCTAGTTGAATTTTAAAAAGTGCTACAGGTTTTTTTTTTGATATCTGCGGTCGTTACTAGATAGCGCTAGTTGTATTTTAAAAAGTACTACGGTTATTTTTTAGTTTAGTTTGTTTCATTTAATCCGTTTTTTATTTCACACAAAGAAACAAACACCCATAACACTACACCCGAAATTTTTATAACTTATATATATTAATTGCATATATTAGCTTTTTTCGGTATGCCATTCATTTATTTAATAAATATTAATTCACATACAAAATAAATTTCCTAATTATTTTGAGGTTGTATCAATGGACTAATAATTTTAAAATACATATTTTTATAATGACCTTTATTGAAGAGGAGCATTTAACCCTTTATGGGACAACTTCTTTTTTTAAAGATACGAGCCTAGATTTTTTTTTATGTATTCTTTATTCATTTTGATGAACAGAATATTTATTATATTTTTTGGAAAACGTATAGCTTTTTTGTAATTTTCGATTTTCCAGCGGTCAGTTTTCTGACCAGTGTCCATTTAGGTAAAAAAAAAAGTGATCTCAGAATTTTGTTTTCGTAATAAAAATAGGTTTTTTAGTAATAAAAATACTTTTATTTATTTCTGTTAGAAGAATAGTTTATTAATAATTATAATAATATTTTATTCCGCTGGCCAGACAAATGGTATGGCCTAAAACACGGTACGCAAAGCGCTATTTTGCAATTGTTGCATGCTGCTGAGCTTCATACCACTTTCAGTGTAGTGCTGCAAGAACCAAATCTACGAAGTGTATATGTTACAGCGAATTTGCATTTTTAGTGAGACTATACTTTCACTAGTAAAAATGTACTTTTCCCGGTCGGGCAGAGTGGGGGTAGTGAAAACATCTAAATCAACGAATTCTCAGATTCACTACACATAATCCGTGAGTATACATTACTCAAAGCATAGACAATATATCGGTGAAACCATCAATTTGTACACGTAATTCTTAAAGCGTAGAAAGTATAAAGGCGGCACTACACTAGACGATTTTTATTCATTTTGCGGTCCTATTTTAACTCCTAAATTAAAATAGGACAGCGGCACCGCAAAACGAATACGAATACGAATCGCGAAGTAAGGTGTCGGCTGAAAGATCGCGCACTCGGGTTTTTTATGATATCTGACGACTGCCGGAACAAAACGAGGTTATGTCACCATGTAAATATTGGGGGGTTAAGGGATAATTTTTATTAATGAATATGTATTTTGTCAATTAAGTTTATTAAATATGTTTTTTTTATAAAAATACAACAAAAGTTTATT
>JADDOH010014299.1:0-38592 GCA_016648135.1 Agrypnia vestita | reverse complement strand
TATGAAATTGGCGTTTTGCCGTACTGGCAAATTTGATCTCAAATATCTTCTCTTTGGTTAGGAATTCCAAATCCAAATTTATACAGCTATTTTACTCATGTATTTGTGTTTTGAAAATTATAATTCATTTGTTTTTTTCTCAATTGTTTTTTTCATTGCGTCACTCAGTTTAAAAATGAAAAACTTGAAATATCGCGTTATTTACGAGTACGAGTTCCACCGTGGCACCAGTGCTGCAGAAACGGCTCGAAGGATAATGATGTGTATGGCGACGGTGCCGCAAAAGAAAACACAGTGCGTTTTTGGTTCCAACGTTTTCGTTCTGGAAATTTCGACCTGCAGAACAAGCCCCGTGGACGGCCGGAGACCAAAGTTGATAATGAAGAATTGAAGGCTATTGAGGAAGCGGATCCATCGCAAACCACATCCGAGTTAGCTGCAGGTTGCGGTGTTAGTGATAAAACTGTTTTAATCCACTTGAAGCAAATTGGTAAGGTGAAAAAGCTTGAAAGGTGGGTACCTCACGAATTGAGTGAAGCAAATCAACAAACGCGCGTTGACTGCTGCGTTGCATTACTCAACCGGCACAATAATGAAGGGATTTTAAATCGAATCATTACCTGTGATGAAAAGTGGATCCTGTACGATAATCGGAAGCGCTCATCGCAATGGCTGAACCCTGCCGAACCAGCCAAACCATGCCCCAAGCGAAAATTGACTCCAAAAAAGTTACTTGTGAGCGTTTGGTGGACTAGTGCTGGTGTCGTTCACTACAGCTTTCTTAAATCTGGCCAGACGATTACGGCAGATGTCTATTGTCAGCAACTGCAAACCATGATGGAAAAGCTAGCTGCTAAACAACCGAGGCTGGTTAATCGCTCTAGCCACTGCTGCTTCATGATAACGCTAGACCACACACTGCACAACAGACGGCTACCAAATTAGAGGAGCTTCAATTGGAATGTCTAAGACATCCACCGTACTCTCCGGACCTTGCCCCAACAGATTACCATTTTTTTCGAAATTTGGATAACTTCTTGCAAAGGAAAAAATTCAACTCCGATGGGGCAGTCCAAACCGCCTTCAAAGATTTTATTGATTCCCGTCCGAATGGTTTTTTTAGTAAAGGGATCGATGAACTACCTATGAGATGGCAAAAGTGCATAGATAGCAATGGTACATACTTTGATTAAATAAATATATTATAATAAAAAAAAATCGGCTTTATGTTCCTCCCATACTAAACGCTAATTTCATATATAAGGACCTAATATGTGGTATTTACGCAACTCGCTTACTTTATTCAATTAAACTACTCTATCGTCATCTATGGTTGAAATTAGCCATTCTCGTGAAACATTTTAATTCTAAATATAGATGTCGCCACTTATAAGTGAGATCTCTATATTTTTTGACTGCATTATGAAGCAATATTATTTTTATTTATATATGACATTCTTTACATCATATATGACATTTTATTTGTATATGGTATTACGCATATGAACACATGTTCTAATTATGTGATATTCATTAATAAAATGTATAAAAATACTTTATTTATTCAACCTTATGAAGTTATTTATTTAAAAATAATTCTTATATAATAAAATTATTATCTTTTGTTTCCAAAAATTCAATTGCATTTTTTTTTGTACTTGAATTTATCAATATAATCAAAAATATTGTAATAATAAATATTTAAGAAATGTATAAAATATCGGAAAGAATTGAGAATATTTAAAAACATTTTTACTTTGATAAATTTTTAGACGCTTAGCTCACTCAAAATATTACCAATGAGCTTGTTGCTGTAGCGTTTAAAACAAAATTAATTTCCTAAAATTGTTGCAATGGTGTAATTTATTATTTTTCTTTTTTACTTAATTTAACAGTGAAATAAATAAATAAATTATACACAAAATTTGACAACTACATAGTTTCTAGGTTAAAACGATAATGGTACTCATATGTACAAAAATATTTTGTTTTAAACTGATTTATGACTGTAATGATCCGCCAATAAACATAGCAATGCTTATAGTAATTACATTAAGAAATCATGATTATATAATATACTTCTATTAGTGCAGCCTAATTTGAATTTGTGTTTGCTCTATTCAGCCATAGATATATGGATTAAGATGAATAAAAATTGTCCTTATAAAACGTATATTTCTTTTCGTCTTTACGTTTTATTTAGATTGTTTCTAAAGTACGGGTATATGTTATTAATTAAAGTAGATAGTGAAGGTACGCTCAAAGCATTATTTTGATAAGCCCACACTCTGCCACCTAATAGCAACACCTGCATTGTGGAAACGCTGGCTGTTATTGAGAAAGTTGGGAACGTTACGTTGGTTATTAGATATTTCCCCGTGTAAAATATGAATACTTTTTGTTTAAAGAAGACTTGTTATAGCGGTCTTTATAATTGAAAAAATATTTTAATATTTAATTCGACGTCAAGAGGCAGTTACAACAAAAAACCATTACATTGTGAGCTTGTGTGTGACAATTTTTTCATTTGCTCCGTTATAGAATATGTGTTAGAATATATCTTTCTTTCTTCTTACCAAGCAAAGCAAAGAATTGAATAACAATACACACGAATACTAGTGACGACCCATGTTTGGGGGCAGATCGCCATTCTACATATACGATAAAAATTAATTATTTTCATTGAATTCGTGTCACTTAAAAATTGTCACGAGATTCTAAAATCGAGAAGGACTGCACACAATCGACATGGACTAGGGACGTTTATAGAAAGATTTGGAATCTGGTAGAATGCGCGAGTTATGAGGAAAAGTTCGAGAGAATGAGGACCTTATAAATTGCAGCGCGATCTCTCAGGCGAGTTAAGTCATATTTGACATGTGGTAGAAACCGTAAATAGCAATCTGTAAATCTATGCGGTAGACAAACGCTCGAAAAAGTTAACTAGAGATGAGTGGAACATTCTAGAGCGACGAATTACGGAATAGTGTTCCAGCTAAACTGTGTGTCCAGTGACATTGTAAATCAATTTCGGAATTTTTACACGCTAAACGTTTACGCCATGAAAATAAGATCATTTTGCTGGTCTCCTGGAACGAGGTTCAAACCTTCGCTCACTGTTTCGTCAAGTGAGGATCTTCATCACTAGACCACCAAGCTCATAAAATTCGACTCGGTATGTTGATTGTGTAAATAAAAATCATTATCATCATCTTTATAATCTTGTCCTTGTAGGGTCGTGGGCTCAAAGACTCGACAAGGCGCTTCTATATTCCCCAATCTTGTGCTGCTGCCGCATGTGTTAACCAGTCAAGACCTATTCTGTTTTCGTACATATTTTTCTGTTGTTTCTCTCGGCTTAATCTGGGGCGATCTATCTGTCGCCTGCCTTCCAGGATTACCAAGACAATAATTTTTGGCACTCGTTCCTCTGGCATTCTTAGTCTTGTCCAAGCCACCTCTGTTGTGATTTCTCTATATGTAGGAGAAGGGCCTCCATGCCGTCTGCGTGCCTTATGTAGATACTTTTCACTCTGTCCATCAGTGTGACTCTCGCTACCCCCTCAGTAGAAAACTCATCTCGGCAGCCTGGATGCTTGTTCGCGCTTTTTTCGTAAGGATACACATTTGATGGTCACGTATTAGGGTGGGCCGGTATACAGATTTCAAAACAGTCAGTTTTGTCTTGACCCTTAGCTCGGGTTTTCTTACCACCGCATTATATACAAAAAGTAATTTGTGACTGTCACATTATTAAAAGTGGATTGCTTAAAAAAATCGAATAATATTAGGTCCTTATATATGAAATTGGCGTTTTGCCGTACTGGCTAATTTGATCTCAAATATCTTCTCTTTGGTTAGGAATTCCAAATCCAAATTTATACAGCTATTTACTCATATATTTGTGTTTTGAAAATTATAATTCATTGTTAAATAATTAATTCATTCATTTTTCCTCAATTGTTTTTTTCTTTGCGTCACTCAGTTTACAAAATGAAAAACTTGAAATATCGCGTTATTTACGAGTACGAGTTCCACCGTGGCACCAGTGCTGCAGAAACGGCTCGAAGGTTAATGATGTGTATGGCGACGGTGCCGCAAAAGAAAACACAGTGCGTTTTTGGTTCCAACGTTTTCGTTCTGGAAATTTCGACCTGCAGAACAAGCCCCGTGGACGGCCGGAGACCAAAGTTGATAATGAAGAATTGAAGGCTATTGTGGAAGCGGATCCATCGCAAACCACATCCGAGTTAGCTGCAGGCTGCGGTGTTAGTGATAAAACTGTTTTAATCCACTTGAAGCAAATTGGTAAGGTGAAAAAGCTTGAAAGGTGGGTACCTCACGAATTAAGTGAAGCAAATCAACAAACGCGCGTTGACTGCTGCGTTGCATTACTCAACCGGCACAATAATGATGGGATTTTAAATCGAATCATTACCTGTGATGAAAAGTGGATCCTGTACGATAATCGGAAGCGCTCATCGCAATGGCTGAACCCTGCCGAACCAGCCAAACCATGCCCCAAGCGAAAATTGACTCCAAAAAAGTTACTTGTGAGCGTTTGGTGGACTAGTGCTGGTGTCGTTCACTACAGCTTTCTTAAATCTGGCCAGACGATTACGGCAGATGTCTATTGTCAGCAACTGCAAACCATGATGGAAAAGCTAGCTGCTAAACAACCGAGGCTGGTTAATCGCTCTAGGCCACTGCTGCTTCATGATAACGCTAGACCACACACTGCACAACAGACGGCTACCAAATTAGAGGAGCTTCAATTGGAATGTCTAAGACATCCACCGTACTCTCCGGACCTTGCCCCAACAGATTACCATTTTTTTCGAAATTTAGATAACTTCTTGCAAAGGAAAAAATTCAACTCCGATGGGGCAGTCCAAACCGCCTTCAAAGATTTTATTGATTCCCGTCCGAATGGTTTTTTTAGTAAAGGGATCGATGAACTACCTATGAGATGGTAAAAGTGCATAGATAGCAATGGTACATACTTTGATTAAATAAATATATTATAATAAAAAAAAATTGGCTTTATGTTCCTCCCATACTAAACGTCAATTTCATATGTAAGGACGTAATATGAGTTTTAATAAATTAAAGGGCTACATATAAGGTCGAAAAATTTATTACGTATTTGATTTTTATGTGTCTATTGAGGTATTATAATATAGACACGTTATTCCCGTACTAGCCGACTTTCATGTGTAGCAAATATTGCATTCAAAGAGACAAAAAAACACGGCACAGAAAAATCAGGTAATTTTTAGCCATGGTGACTAAAATAACATACTCATTCTTACAATAGTGTGCGATACTCTGTTCCTTTTTCCCCGGGACTTTTTTCGGCGTAACTTCGCGCCTTATCACAAAGAAGGTCCATTTGATAACGAATGCATGTAAGGCAATTACCTTACTTTTGAGTAAGATTTCACGCTTGTAGCGTATCTACAGTTTATTATATCATTATCTATATATGTGTGGCGGTCAAAGACGCATGCATATACACGAGTAAGGAGGTACCGAGTACATCAGCACCTAAACACGAAAGGCTGTCGCTCTCGGTACAACGGTCGAAATCAGAACGCTGAATTCGGGAAAGAACGACAATGGAAGCGAGGGCAACGAACGAGTACAAAGGCAATGTATAGCAGAGGGCATGTACTATCGGAGTGACGAAACGCACCTTGCTGATCTAGGCCAAATACCCACACGCGCGGTCGAGTGAAGAGGAAATCATAACACCCCCGATTCCTTTGTTCTGGATCACTATATAAGCACGCGCCCGCAGAAAAAATCATCTCACTCCAGCGGGGCTCCTCGGATACAGCGGAAGCCCTCGCCGTCATACCTTCGAACTTCGCGCCTTTCAATTGTAACCTTTGTACACTAATGAATTCTTTATAACTTGTTTTGTAATCAAATAAATTCTGTCAAACCATTGCGACTTTTACATCATCAACCGCAACAGAGATCTCCGACTCTACAAACGGAGTGGTGATCTTTGAGTTCAACTCTATTCCAAAACCGGAGGGCTCATCCACCTCCAAATATGTCTTTTCTAATTGATAAATAAATTTGTGTAATAATTCACAGAACTTTGTTCTTAAATTGCAACTTCGCAATAAAAATGTGTTTTCTTTAATATAAAAACAAATAACATTGCGAAATTTGCTGTTTCAGGAAAACAAGTACATACTATTACATGTTTATTTATTCGTCGCGTTAACCAGTTGTTACTCCGGGCGCCAGGGTGGAATTTGGTTTTAATAACGTCACAGCAACGCGAGCGTAATTAAATGCAATTTTATTAGAATCGTGTAAAATAACAAAGGCTCTGCAACAACGGTGACGTAAGCAAATACAAGTGCGGGCAGTTCCACGACGGGGCAGCGCGCTCACCATCCATCTTGCTGGCGTCGTGACCAACGGGGAGGTGTGAGAATTATACGTCAGAGAAGACTAATGCACACATTGAACACACTTGTTTTATTCCTTTTTATACTGTGTACATGAAAGTATATCACAAAAACTAGCAGAAAGCAACTGAAAATAGTCAGCTGGTTTTAATGATTATTTATTACAAATTATTAACCATAGATGGCTATAATCTAGTTGTATCAAGTGGGTTAAATGAAGTACATATATAATGTATATATACAGGGTGTACCAGAGCTAGCAGCAGAAACTTTGCCGGTAGATTCCTGCCTATGTTATGAGTCTAAAATGTTCAAGCAACCATGGCCTAATATCAATAGTTATTGAGATATGCAGTATCAAAGTTTGCATTTTTTTTCAATATTTTTTACATATTTTTGGCAACAACTTGAACAATTATTACAGTAACTTATATCGATTATGAAAAATTCATTCGCTTTAATGCAAGTCAAATAAAATTATAAAAACCTTGGAAAAATTGAAAAAAGTTATTTTTTACAAAGTTTTTATCATTTTATTTAAGTTTTATTGAAGAAAATGAATTATTCATAATCAATATAAGTTACTGTAATGATAGTTCAATTTTTTACAAACAATAAGTCAGAAATATTGAAAAAAAGATGCCAACTTTGATTTTGCATATCTTCAAAACTATTGATGCTTGAACATTTTAGACTCATAACATAGTCTGGAATCTCCCGGCCAAGTTCGTGCTGCTAGCTCTGGTACACCTTGTATAACTTTTATAAAATTGATGCATGGTTGTTGTTCTTGGGTGGAATCATTGGACGTTACATAAAGTGGTCACTTATGCCAGCCTTTAAGAGCAGTCGTAAGTCATAAGTCCTGTGGATGCAAATTAAAGACTTCTGTACATGCTTTCCCATATGAACAGCTTCGTCTCTATAAGGTATCTTAAATTTATCAATTTATTAATTAATGAGTATCCCTCTTTGGAGAAAATACAGTATTTATGTTCTTAGAACATACTTAATATAATTTAATCCATAAAAGGAGAAAAAAATTAAAATAACTTCCAGGCGAATTCTAGTATGTTAAATAATTTGGATGGATGTCATATATACATTTAAAATAATATATTGCTTCTCACTCTAGTCAAAAATATAGAACACATTTACTAGCGGCGACGACTACTGGACTACGAGGGCAACCGATTTTAATATACAAACTCATCATCATCTATCACTTTCTCAGAATCGACAGCATGTTTCTGTTTAAAATAGTCAGTGATGAATATATATAGTACTTTTTTCGCATATAATTGTAATATAATATATTTTTTTAAAGCGTTGACATGAAATTCTAAGACATACTTTAGAAAGAAGATCAGTACTGTCGAATTGAGATTTGAGAATTGACCATTTTGAACAGAATATTAAGTCTATTAGTTTCCTTCCTTCTGGAAAACTAAGGATATGGAGTTCATTCATAAGCATTTTCTAGTCAATTAAATAAATTAATATATTTAATTTAAAATCGATAAATCTGAACCTATACGCTACGACTAATTTTCCCACCTGGCGGGAAAAGTTTCAATATTTAAAAAAATATATTTTCAAATAGGATAATTTCCAGTATGAGTATAATTGGAGGAGGTATGGTAAATTTCCAGTATGAGTATAATCGATATTCAGACATTACTAGGAGAAGAAAATGTAAGCCATGATTATTTTCAGAAAACTAAGAAATTTCTATAAACCACGCTGATTTTTATTTAACGTCTATTGGTTCTAGTATTATCAACAACTTCCATTTGTAATTTGTAAGGATCAAAAGTAAGGTGGGGGAATGTAGCTTAATTTGTGGTGTACACCGATAGAAATTGAGAGTATATGAATAATGGATATTCATAAAATTTAATTTGTTGTTAATTATATTAGATTTGGAATTGAGGCACTTTTTGATATCTAACATTTTTAAATCATCGAGCTATATTTTTTACTTCCTTTCTTTTAACTCGAGGCGTCTGCTTGCTTGTTTTCTTGACGAAAAAACTTTGGATCGATTTTTGACCCTTTTTCCGTGATCCAATCGAGCTGAAACTTTGCAAGTAGACTCGTGGCGACGATCAAGAAAATCTATCAAATTTTTGCCAAAAAGTAATAATAATTATAGTATAATTTTGGATTTTTAAAATTTAAATATTTTTTCATACAAGTTGTATGGAGATTCCGATGCATAAGGTAGACACTAAAATGAGAAAGGGAGTATTGTAAAAACTTCGTTTTATGGTTACTTTTTTGTATGTGCAATTTCGATGTCGTTTTTTTATATTGTGGCCTGTCTCCAGTAGGTGGTTTTAGAATTCAGAGAAATCATTATTATTGAGATATCTTAGGTGTTCTTTTATTCTTACATTAGGACGTCAAAAATATGTTTCTCGCTAATTGAAATGCAAGTAGTGTGGTATGCCCCACTACGCGATCAAGGGGTGGCTCTCGCCGGGGCTATTTTGCGCTGTAATTACGTTTGCCCGAGAAGGTATCCGACTGTCCGGCTTCCAGATCCCGGCGCTCCGGATTTTGCAAATGCGAGAGAATTTCGAATAAAGGTGGGAAAATCAGAACCCTTGTAAATTTGATGACGTAATTTATCAGCAAGGCTTAGTGGGTCTACACGGTTTCGCGCTGGGAGATAATTTTGTTTTTTATTTTTGTTTAACAGACGGTACATGGTACTACAGAACGGTCCAAAAATATGTCTGACAATTGTTTTTTACATTTGGGTAGTTGACTTTAATTGATTGGTTTATTATCCGACAAATATAGGTGTCTCTGTTATAGAACTTAAACTTTAGGTGAAATGTCGACATTTACGGAGATGAGTGACTTTAAAGTATGCATTTTTTCAATATTTCTAACTTGGTTTCTGTAAAACGTTTGACTATATATAATATTCAAAAAAAATATGCAAAATTTGATGTCGCTTCTCTCCGTAACTATCGACGACAAAAAATGTAAATAATATTTTATAATCAAAATTGAATTATGAAGACTCCACCAAAGTTTTTGATACGAGACCATTGTTTTTAATCTGCCGAAGATACTACGATGTGTCTTAGTATAAGATCTGTTGTTAACCATGACTTGAATTATGTGATTATTGTGTTTTCAAAAATAACACTTTTTTAGTTCTACGCGGAGATGCTTTTTAATTTTTCTATCTTCGTCTAAGTCAATTTATGATTTAATTTCCAGACGCATATTATTATTTATTTGGAGAAATCAGAAAATTTGTTTTTGAATTTTTCGTACACTTTAATAAAACTGGGGATTACGGGAATTTCTTCATCACAAGCAAGCTAATACATTTAAATTCATTCTATGTGCATATCCGTATATATTATAAACGTAGTGCATGCTTATAAGTACTTAATAGTAAAAACTAAACTTTTGACAAAAGAATATTTGCAATAGAATGCTGTAGTCTATATCAATATTGTAAGGGCTCACCTTTTATTAGGTCCTTACATATGAAATTGGCGTTTTGCCGTACTGGCAAATTTGATCTCAAATATCTTCTCTTTGGTTAGGAATTCCAAATCCAAATTTATACAGCTATTTACTCATGTATTTGTGTTTTGAAAATTATAATTCATTTGTTTTTTCCTCAATTGTTTTTTTCTTTACGTCACTCAGTTTACAAAATGAAAAACTTGAAATATCGCGTTATTTACGAGTACGAGTTCCACCGTGGCACCAGTGCTGCAGAAACGGCTCGAAGGATTAATGATGTGTATGGCGACGGTGCCGCAAAAGAAAACACAGTGCGTTTTTGGTTCCAACGTTTTCGTTCTGGAAATTTCGACCTGCAGAACAAACCCCGTGGACGGCCGGAGACCAAAGTTGATAATGAAGAATTGAAGGCTATTGTGGAAGCGGATCCATCGCAAACCACATCCGAGTTAGCTGCAGGCTGCGGTGTTAGTGATAAAACTGTTTTAATCCACTTGAAACAAATTGGTAAGGTGAAAAAGCTTGAAAGGGGGGTACCTCACGAATTGAGTGAAGCAAATCAACAAACGCGCGTTGACTGCTGCGTTGCATTACTCAACCGGCACAATAATGAAGGGATTTTAAATCGAATCATTACCTGTGATGAAAAGTGGATCCTGTACGATAATCGGAAGCGATCATCGCAATGGCTGAACCCTGCCGAACCAGCCAAACCATGCCCCAAGCGAAAATTGACTCCAAAAAAGTTACTTGTGAGCGTTTGGTGGACTAGTGCTGGTGTCGTTCACTACAGCTTTCTTAAATCTGGCCAGACGATTACGGCAGATGTCTATTGTCAGCAACTGCAAACCATGATGGAAAAGCTAGCTGCTAAACAACCGAGGCTGGTTAATCGCTCTAGGCCACTGCTGCTTCATGATAACGCTAGACCACACACTACACAACAGACGGCTACCAAATTAGAAGAGCTTCAATTGGAATGTCTAAGACATCCACCGTACTCTCCGAACCTTGCCCCAACAGATTACCATTTTTTTCGAAATTTGGATAACTTCTTGCAAAGGAAAAAATTCAACTCCGATGGGGCAGTCCAAACCGCCTTCAAAGATTTTATTGATTCCCGTCCGAATGGTTTTTTTAGTAAAGGGATCGATGAACTACCTATGAGATGGCAAAAGTGCATAGATAGCAATGGTACATACTTTGATTAAATAAATATATTATAATAAAAAAAAATCGGCTTTATGTTCCTCCCATACTAAACCTCAATTTCATATGTAAGGACCTAATAGATATGCGTCTTTTTTATTTTAATTTTCATGTAATTTATCTGACTTAAAATTTGTGAGAATTTCAGATAATACGTTTAAATTCCTATTCATTCTGTATTCATATAGTATAAATGTAGTAACTCTATTTAACGGGCTGGATAGAGCTGCGTTGTAACGACTTCTCTACATTGAGCATAAAATGCAGACGTGCTGGTAACTGCTGGCAGCACTCGGTCCAGCCATCAATCTCGCTGCTAAGGCAGGCGGCCATCGCTCCATCTTACATCTGAGGAGATCATAAAGGGCTGTAAAGAAGCTGAGCATACATCAAAAGTGTAGTTAGATGCAGCGCACAGATGGGGGAAATGGTAATGCGGTGAAATATTTAGCAACGGACACCCTTCAATAAAGGAAATGACGGAAAGGATCGTCCCTTTAAAAATACTGTTCACTATAAATTTCATTAGAATTAAGAGTACTTATTTTTAAAATGTTGTTGAAAGTAAGTAAAAGTAGCTTGTTGGTCTTGTGCTTAGACTCTCGCCTCGTGATCCAAAGGTCGCGGGTTTGAACCTCATTCCAGACCAGCAAGTTAGTCCTATTTTCATAAGACAAGCGTTTAGCTTAGTTTGAAAAATGTAAGAATATTGTTGTGATACGTATGTTCGGATCTCTATTTAAAAAAAAATCTTTATTTTATAATGACACTTTATTGCATCACACACCGTACACGACGAGAACCACCTAATCATCATCACCATCATTTTCATCCCTTATCCTAGTAGGGTCGGGGGCCCAAAGACTCGACAAGGTGGTTCCAAAATCACCTGTCTTGTGCTGCTTCTGTATATGTAACCAGTCAAGACCCATCCTGCTTAATCTGGGGCGACCCACTGGTCACTTTCCTTCCAGGGTTGCTAAGAGGATACTTCTTGGTACTCGTTTCTCTGGCTTCTTAGCATGTTTATGCTACCTTATTTGTGATTTATTTCTTTGTAGGAATAGAGGCTCCATACTGGGTGTGTGCTTTATCTCGTCAGTATGACGCCCGCTACCCTCCTTAGAAAACTCTCACATTCTTCGTTAGGATCCAAATTTGACAAAGATACTTCCTTTACCTAGCATCAAAACTTTTTTACATTTATGATACCTACACAAAAAAAAAATACCACTGAAAAAAAAGATGAATGGCTGAGTAACTAGGATGTTTTAGTTCTAGTTCTTATGTAACACAATGACTTGAAAGCGAATTATAACAGGCTCAGCGTAAGTGAAAAATTGACATTGAATTTCTTTATTCATCATCACTGTCAATTTTTGTTCATTGAAGAGTAGCGGTTTTACTTTAGAACCTCGTTTTCTTCTTCTTCTTTTTGTGCCTTGTTAGGTCTCCACGATATTGGCGATAACTTGTGTGAAAACTTTTCTGTCCTGCGCCAGCCTCTTGTCTCATTCCGGTCCATTCTCTGAAGTACATTTGCGTTCTACCAGCTCCCCGTCTTCCTTCTATCTTATCCTCAAGTATTACGTGGAGCAGGAAACATGTATCCCCGCATAGCATGTGATCCAAATAAGAGACTTTCTTCACTTTTAAATTTGACAATATCTTTTTGAAGCAGCTTCGTGTTGCTCACCATATCGGTCCACGGTATTCGAGGCATTCTTTATTTTAACAGATTGTTAGTTAACTTTGTAAAAACCACTACCAGATTTTAGGTCTACCGGTTTCGAGACGTACCCGTCTCTTCGTCAGGACCAACACTACACCACTACATTCACAACACTACACACCTCAACCATAGTATAACACTTCCACCAATAATTGATCACATGCGTGTTAGTCTTGTCAGGGACAAACATGCACTGATTAGCCTAATGAACCATCAGGGATCTACCGAAAGAGAGTGATAGGGGGCGGGGTCTAAAGTGGGTGTTCCCCTTTCTTTTACTAAATAAATACTTATTCTTCAGGAACCGACATGTAAAAGTACCGTCATTTTTGATGGGATACAGCTAGTTTATAATAAATATGAGTTTTTGATTACAACGATTATTATTTCAAGATGGTATTTTAATCGGAGATCCTGTTATTATTATTAGTTTATTTTCTAAATTATCGGAAGGTGTAGGAATCATCTCGCGGTGTCTGTTGTGGGAGTTTCACTGTGCGAGGCTTTAACGGTGAGTCATGTCTATATCATCCAGTAATTAAACTTCCTCGAGAGATGCTCCGGAGATAAACTCAAGTCGTGTCTGAAGATATGATTTATCTCTGTTAGTTGAAATTTTCATCGCGCAGAAGTAATTTTATTTGCGAAGTGTGCGCTTTTCATTTCGACTATTTGCCGCTTAATAATCACATCAATTAACTATTTTATTAATACTTGCAGCAGAATCTTAATGCTCAGAAATTTTAACAAATGATAAAAATTCAAAATTCTCCAAGTAACAATGTCCGGCGCTAACACTACCCGACAGCGCAAATGAAGATAATGTATAAATAATGACGCATTAAAAGAAAAAACAAAGCATAATTCTCTGTCACAATGTCCGTCACTCACTTCTGGATCGTGTAAATAATTATAGATGAATGAAGTATGAAAATAAAAAAACCTATTTCTCTATATGTGAAAATGTCCGTCACTAACTAACGCTACCGGATGGCGCCAACAATGATGAGGTTTGTAAACTAATGAGGTATACAAAGCAAAAAATCACTATAATTCTTAATGTAACAATGACCGACACTAACGCTAATAAATGGTGCAAATTTGCGCCATCTGGTAGCGTTATGAGATTTTAAGTAATGAAATATAAAAAGCAAAAAATTTAAAAAAGTTATTAATGAACTCTACCGAGACGCTACGCTAGATGGCACTCACAGCTTCGACTCACGGTCGAAATATTTAGTACATCATTTTCGAGGAGACGATGACGATTTAATATTTTTAAATTTAAAACTAATTAAATGCTAGAAGCGATTTACGATCGATTAGACATAAAGTTAACAGACAAAAATTTTAATATACTACATTTGTGGGGTATAAAAGCAAAGGCAGCATTGTCCAAAAAAATAAGTTGCAGTCATCGAGGATAATTAATTTATAATATACTAAATTCGAAATTTAATAGGAAATATAGCCAATATATTTGTAGAAATCATTATTTTGGAAAGGATAGACACATAACATATAGAATTCAGTACATTTAAAATTAGTTATCCTTGGTGACTTCATTAAAAACATTTTTTTAATTTTTTGGATTATTGCTACGTTTGGTGTTATGCTCCACATTTCATACCTTTCTCTCTTTCTTTACATCTTTACACGACTCTTACAGAGAGTATGAAAAATATGTTTATTTATTTTGAATGCTTAATTGTTATCACATTTGGTAAAAATAACCAATAAATAATAAAATATTATTTCAAAATGTTTCCAATAAAAATGATGATGAAATAATAAAAATTAAAAATTTGTGACTGTCCAAGAGAAACTAATATAATAACTTACTTATGAATTATTCAATAAGTCATGCATACTAGAATCATCACTTACATCCTTCATTCAACCCCATCTCTAATGACATTAAAATGTACCTTATAATCTAAAATCCATGAAATGGTATATATCGTATCATACATTGTTTAGAGTTCCGTCATAGTCCGATTAATCAATTGATATATATTACAAATATCATGTCAATCAAATGAATGGTACATTCCCCTAAATAATATCAATCATTGATACAGTAAGCTTGCAGACACAATTTTTTTAAATTTACCAAAATAATCTTTTAATGATTATTATGACCGTGTGGCTAAAAATAATTTAACTTATTTACCATACGTTTATCAACATCAAAGTGGATATAAATATATTTAAAGCCGAAGTTACGCTGTATACGTAGGCGTGATTTTCTCAAAATTGAACGATTCAGATTACTTCAAGAAAATATAACGGAAGCAGTGAAGCAGTTAAAAAAGTAATTCTATTTATATTTACACATGACAATTAGTTTTACTAATAAATAAAATAACGTTCTCACGTTTTCTTTCCTGATGACTCAGAAATCTCTACTAATATAATTAATTGAGATAATCAAACTCAAAATTAATTTCTCATATATTTATCAAAACCTTCGGTCCATTCTTTATTTTGAGTTATGTTGTTATGTCAAGATTATGTTATTATGTTAGATATATCAAGGTTCGTTGATTTATTTTTATTCTAATAAAATAAAAAACATAGTTCTTTATTTTTCAGTTAAAATTTATTAAAATAGAAAATATGATCATTTATGCAACATATAAAACAACTAACTTGTATGATTATACCATATGTAATATAATAATGTAACATAATATATTATTTAGATTATATTATGATATACCATCATGTACAAAATGTATAGGCATGACATGCCTGTGTTTATGTTAAATAAAATAAAATAAAACACTTTGTATAAACCACTAATTTATTGAATTATGGTTCCTTCAATTATGATATAACGTATAATAATTTTTTTATATCGAAGTATAGATAATAATGAAATCGAAAAATGCATATGAGGGAAATGAGTAACTAATTAAAACTAAGAATTAATGTGAAAATATATTTTAATTATCGAATTTGCCGAACTATTTAGGTCTCCGACCTCTTTGACTGACGGTTAATCCCATTGCAAAACCCTATGGGCTGATGTCATTGATATTTCACATTTGATGACCTGTAATCAGCCCTAATGATAAACCTTGCAATGATATGTGGTAAAATAGTTCGCAAAAAGACATACGATTCTAAACATTGAACAAAAATGAAAGATGACGTTCATTTTAGAAAACTGTGTTGCTTAGATACAGATAACCTTGCATTGTCGGAATCTGTTTGCATCGGAACTCGACGTTGTATCACAGTATACCCAGAACGGTAGTTTATCTCCGACCTGTCGGCGAGTTATTAGCCTACTCTTGCGTTGACGCAAGGGTTGTCACTTTATTTTTACTCCCTTTCTTTTAACTCGTAGCGTCTGAGATTCCGACGCATAAGGTAGACACGAAACCCGAAAATTTCTGTAATTAGTATACCTAGTTTCTGCACTTAAATTGCAAGACGCTGATTAACATCAACGTAGACTTTTAAAAACTCACAGTCTTTGTGATAATCAACACACCTTTTTAGTAAAGCACCACAAACATAAAAAAAGTCATTGTTTTCAGGAAGCGCATTTTTTTCTAAAGCGGCGGCTGCGAGCGTGAATGGCACCGAAGGCACGGCCCATACTGCCGCCGCCTTGTACCCCCATATTCTATGTCAATGTGTACGTCACATCGCGTGCGTACACGGCACCGAGCACGCACGCACACATTCTAATGGGTAGCCAATTTGTATGAAGATGTATTACTGTTCTTACTTAGTATACTGTGGTAGTATGAAACTAAGGTAATACTTACACGTATAATTGTAATCAACTCGTGCGCAAATCTACTCTGTCAAGTATTTGGGAATAATCACCGACTGTAACGTCAAGTAGATAAAACAAATAAACATAACTGTTGAGTAAACAAGGAAACTATTCCACATGTTCACTAAACACGTTCATTCATTAAATATTAAACATAATATATATTCAAGGCATAAGCGTTTAGCTTAGTTTGAAAAAAGTAAGAATGTTGATGCGACACTTACCTATTCCGTGTTCGCATGTCTATTTAAAAAAAATATGCCCTTGGGCAGTCACTTTTGCAATATGGAATAATCGGATGGGGTGCAGGTGCAGCATTTAAATCAAATTGTATACCAGCATATACAATTCAGAGAATAATTATTAAAATCGTATTGAATCTATCCCACAGCACAAGTTTTACAAGATTTTGATGTTCAACAGTTTATGTACTTTACAAAAGAACATCGCTTCACCACATCTACAAGGATTATTTTGTCCACAAAATCCATTCTCCAGATTTTCTTGTCACTAAGGCAGTAAAAAAAAACTCATCCATAAAAACCAAGTTTTAATTATACTCTCTTTCTCATTTACTAGTGAAAACTGATTTGGCGCTTAACCTTCGGTCGGGCGACGCTACGAAAGGGAGTATAAAAAATTTCCAAAAATCCAAAATTATACTATAATCAGGTTAAGTGTCTACCATATGCGTCGGAATCTCCATACAACTTAGTAAGTTGTATGAGAAAACCATTACAAATTTCTAAAAATCCAAAATTATACTACAATCATCAATTAAGAAACATAAAACAAACAATATCTACACAACCGCACCTAAACTAATTCGTACATTATATCTTCCCTTCTACTCCCGTCCCACATTCCCCTCCACCCTCTCCACTCGCTGTTAAAGTAAGTTAAAGTAAATTACTATATTCAGTGGAAAATTTTTAATTGGCACAATTTAAAAAACCATTATTTTATATTTGTTAAGATGGTGATTTGCTGTTAATTATCCCCAAAATCAAATAAATAAACAAATAAATGAAAAAAATTTAACGAAAATTTTATAGATCTCTTTGATCGTTGCCACGAGTCTGCTTGCAAAGTTTAAGCTCGATTGGATCACGGGAAATCGATCCAAAGTTTTTTCGTCAAGCAAACAGACGCTACGAGTTAAAAGAAAGGGAGTAATTATAAAATTAATCATTGTTGAAAATAACAACAGCCCAATTGGACTACACAAATATAACGAATTGGATGCAAAAATCAATCAAGCCAGAAACATTAAACTCATTTTATAAATTAAGAAAAATATAAAATAACACGAATTTACTTTTACCACTTAATTATTGGTAAAAACCAAACAGTTTCAGAAACATCGTTCCTTAGTCAGGGTATACTTAATACTAAATAAACTTTACAAAATTATGAACAATCACACCTGTGTCAAGTGTCCAAATGGGAGTAAATAGTGGGGGGTGCGAAGTAAACAAGTGATAGGCTAAAAGGGAACATATTCAAGATAGGACTAACCTATCTTAACTAATAATAACTAAATAAATTAGTACAAAGTATACCCTGACGAAGGAACGTTGTTTCTGAAACCGGTTAGTTTTTACCAAAAATTAAATGGTGATAAACTACGTAATGACTAACCACAAAGTAATAGCAAAATACAATAATATAAAAAATATATCTCAGTTATTATCAAGTGGCTCTAAATTTATGTTATTGTGAACCAAAATAGTTTGTATGTAATTCATACTGTTTCGCAATGCTTATAAATAAAGATTAATTAAAATTATGAATGATGCTATTGCCACAACCTGATAGTTGAACTAATTTTGTATGATAAAATATGTGAAATTCCCTCAAAACGCGAGTAGAAACTCTTATTGGGGGTAATAAATTGTTAGGATAGTAATATAAATAGGGTAACTTTGTTTAAATTACCTTCACAAAATAAAATTAATAATATAATACTAATTAGAAAAACAACTTTTTAAAATTTATTCTTTAAAGAATTTTGCACGATTTCCGTATTGATAGATGTGGAGTCATCTCAAAATAACAATGTCGAATATTATAAAATGACAACGAAACACGATTAAATGTACGAAATAACATCATCACTTCTTAATAAAGTTTGCTGTACTTGAACAAAGCAGGCTCATGATTTAGGGGCATACTGCACAGAGGGTAGTATGAGTACATCTACCAAGTCATCAAAAAGCACTTTCCCGTGTAATATTCACTTAACCCGAGTCGGTCTGTCAATTGTAATTTCTAGCGGTATAAATCTAGAGGCCCCTACCCTTGTCCAATTATTAAAGGGTGCTCTCAGAAGGGACAAAACCTCCCCAATGTGGGTTATCGGACCATCATCCTTATTAATTCTCATTACTAGACCATTTCTCCGAAGACGTATTGGTGATTGTGCAAGGAGAACATTAACTTCGCGAAAGTAAATGCAATGTTAAATAAATTATTTCTGGTTTTTATTTCTTCATTAAGTACGTAATTGTTTTAAGCTACTGATACACATGCTTATTAGTGGAACGTGAGCATGCGCAGTATCGACTTTCTTTAGACCTTGGGCATGCCACTTAGTGGCATGCTCAAAAATCAACCGCCGGTTGATTTATAAGCATGCCACTGTCATTCACCATGAGAAGGGGTATCTTTGGAGCATGTGTGAACAAGTTTGCTTATTATGAGCATGCTTATCATTCGCGGACTTCACGGCTAGTATTATCAATGCGATCTTCTCAGTCCGCGACAGATGAAACAAATATGGCGCGTTGGGGAGATGATAAAACATTACTTTTCGTGACTTATAATAGGAATCACGAATTTTTGTGGAATACTCGATCACCGTTGTGTAAAAATAATATAGCGAGAAATAATGTTTATGAAACTTTTTTAAAAGGCATGAATGATTCAAATCTTACAATAAAAATTATAAAAACTAAAATAAAAAATGTGCGGATGAAAACTCGGGAACTGTTTTGATTTATTGGTTCACTTGAATTTTCTATTTTAGTTTGCAAAGTTTCCATTTTGAACAAGAGCGTCTCTATTCTAGGACAAGAGCATGCCACTAATAAGCGCGTGTGTTTGATTGTTAGCTTTGGGCTTGCTTATTTATGAGCATGCCACTAATAAGCATGCTAGTAATGAGCAAGTGTGTGCAGTTGTTAGGACATGCTTATTAGTGGCATGCTCATTAGCTGTACCTTCACTTCCGAGCATGTTTGAACACATTACCTGAATTTCTTAATATAGCTCTTATTTTAATAAATCGGCAACGTATTCAACTTATGTTTATGTTTAAATAATAACTAACCTATTTGCGACTCAATTAGACTAATATAATAATAAAAAAATATCTGATATAAAATATCAGGGAAGCGTTTTAGATTCTAAAATAACATTTTATCAAAAACCTTCAGAGACAGAGCACCCAATGTGAAAATCCGCAGAACCTCAACAGAGCGACAGAGAAGACATTGTACGATGGAGCAGGCAGAGAAGGCGTTTCCAGAGGGACCATGTCGAGAGAATGAACAGGACTTCCCAGAGCCGTGGTGCGGAGGACTCCAGACGGGCGCCGACTGCCGGGGAAACCCCCAAAGAGATGTAGAGAGAGCTGGACATCACTAGACCAGGACTGACCTGTCGATACAGATAAAGGATCTAATAAAAGAAGAAGAAGAAGAAGAAGAAGAAGATTTATTTATTTAATTATTTATTTGTGTGCATACACTGCATAGCATCAAAAAAAAATACTAAAAAACAATGTGACATTCTTACAGTATTAACAGTATTAGGAAAAAACACACAAGAAATCAAAAAGGCAGAATACATAATAAAAAAACGCAGCAAATTATGAAAAGAAAAAACACATAATTAATTGAAAAAAACACTATGTAATGTAAATATCAAGAGTCAACAAATTAATGAGAACATAAAGCAGATTTAAAAACAATTACCACTGTCTCAGAATCGACTGCATGTTTCTAAAGCTGTCAAGCTGACATTGAATACAAACTCACTGTTCTCATTGTCTCGAGTAGTTTGTTTACGTATTATCGTAAAAGAACATATCTTTTGAACACGTTGACAATACAACTCTGAAATACATACTCAGAGCCGTCAATTTGAGAATTGGTAATTTTGTAATAATAATATGGAACTAAATACATAAATTACTTTTGGGGACATTTTCAAATAGTATTAAGTAAATTGTTTATTTTCGTAGCTAAGAAACTATATAACGTAAGCGTTGATAGAATATTGCTGTAAATTAATGTATTCAAATTTATTTAACTGTTGCACAGTGATTGTTCTCCATTTTTTTCTATAATTATATAATATTTATTTGTTAGATTTATTATTAGTCTTTGTGTTAAAGTTAACTTTTTTGACGTATGATTTGAGTACCTTGTTAGTTTTATGGTTAAGGCTCTTGCCCAGTGATTCAGTGATCGCAAGGTCAATCCTCATTCCAGACCAGCAAGTATTCGTCGTTATTCGTCTCATTCGATTTGGAATTACAAATTCAAATGAAAGACATGTGAAAGCCATGACATTCCTTTTTCAAAATTAGTTATTTTTTCGTTTTCGCGCTCTTTGTATGTTTCTTGATATTGTTGTCTCTGCAATGTATGTTTATGGAAAAAAAATCTAAAAAATTATTTCCTGTTTTTTATTTTAAATTTTTTTTTGAATAAGGAAAATTTATTCATGTTCATATTCATTCAAAAAGTTTTCGAATTACGAAAATTGTTTTTTTCGTTTTTTTTTCGAGTTACTATTTTTTAAATAAAATAAATAATTAAGTTCCATAGCAACCGACATGTAAAAGTACCGTCATTTTTGACGGCTTACAGCTAGTATTCTAATAAAAACCAATACTGAAAAATAAAACAATATCGAAAATAAATATGTTTACTTGGTATTTATTTATAAAATCCTTAATCGTCACAACTTTGTAGAAAATTAATGGAAAACAAACAAGTACGAACTTAATATATAAGGAAGAGAAAGTATAAGATAAACATCCATTTAAGAGGAAGTCGAAATCTCAGAAAGCTATGTTGTACAGTGCAAAGTGAAATCCATTCGTATTTACATTACGTTAAAGCTTACGTAATTAAATTATAAATCAAAATTTTACAAAGATGTACAACCCTTATCGGACATAAATCTTGTGCTAACTAAGTAATAATAAAGTGCAATAATTAATCTATTATATGTATTATGTGTGTATTGTCAAAATACTTTTTAATTTGTCTGTCTATGCATATTAAATTATATTGCCCCTGTATTTTTGACGCTGTGAATTTTGACAGCTTGCGTCTTGCGATGTCTCGCTCACACCTCATACGCTGACTTCTAGTGATGCTTGCTGGTGCTTACTTGCTACTTGTTAGAATGTTCGCTGCCTTTAGATATGTAACGTTAAGTTAATAAGTTAAGTTAAGTTAAGCAAACCGTACTGGCAAAGGGATTCCCAAATACGACTTTGCACAAGATGGCTGTACACGCCTTATATACTAGACAAGTTGAATTTAAAAATGATTCAATTTTATTATAATTACGTTTTCTTAATGTATTTGCTCCAACAATTTCGAGTATTTTTCACAAATACGCATTCAAGTGTACATTTTTTTTCTTAAAAAAATAGAGATCCGAACACGAAATGTGTGTCGCATAAATATTTTTACTATGTAAGATATCGAACATCAAATCCAGCCAGTATAAGATAACGGCAATTTCATTGGTAGGGAGTAAGGACCTAATATTTGCAAAAATATATTTTTTAAGGGTTTTTCTTGCTTAGAATAAACGTTTCGACAGCTAGGTGTGCTTATATTTAGTTATAATCGAAATTTATGTTTTTGATGCTGGGATAATAAAAGTTCATTGAACATTCTTTTTTTTTTATAAGTTTATATTGTTGGAGTAAATACATTGAATGAATTATTTTTAATTTTATGGAATGATGCAACATTATATCGTCAATTTCAATAAACTTAAATTTGTTTAAAGCAAATTGATAATTTTTACATCGATCGGTCTCTATGCTATGATTTCTTCATCAGGACTAACGCAAAATAAGTGTTTCGGCGGCTCTCGTAGCCCAGTGGATATAAAACTGGTATCTTACATCGAGGGTTTCGGGTTCGATTCCCGGTGAGGTCACAATAAATCTGTGATTTACTCAAGCCTGGGTGTTTTGTGATGTGTTTCGCTTCTGTGTTTGGGCCTCTTGGCCAGTTGAAACATAAATAAAAAAGATAAAAAGTGTTCTATAAATTGAAAATGTAAAGAATTCAACTGTCGGCTGAGGGGTGGTCTATTCGTACTGGGGATGTGGCATTGATATTAAATACGAAAATATATACATAAAATACGAGTATTGGGTTATTCGTTAATAAAAATAATCAAAGTCGTTTGTACAAAGTTTGCTGATTATTTTGAAATTACTAATTTTGTCCAGCCAAAAGTTTAATGATATAATATTATAAAAAAATAATACTTTTTTATTTTGTAGCCTAAAAACGGCCAATTTTTATGATATTTACCACCGATAGTGGTTCTTTGATTAAAGTAGTGGATTTCATAAAAAATATTCAATAAAAAAAGGTGCACAAGAATGCACGCAACAGTTTTTTTCTTTTTATAGGTTTGGTTGGAGTTGGAAAAATATGAATTTTTAAACGTCAAACATGAACGTAACTATTTTTTGCAGATTCGGCTCAATGCCAATAGTTTGTAAGCCCACTAAATGAGATATCATAATTAATAATAAGCCCATGGCTATTGAAATAATATTACGCCTCTCATAATGATATATGAGTGTAATGATACTCTGAATGGAAGCTACTTCGTAACACTTATGAAAAACCATAATTTAGTTTTGAAACTTGTTTATGATTATATCGTATATATATATATGCAGATGTATTGCTCACTTATATTTATGCTATATTTCTCTTTCTCTTTTTTTCATCTTGTATTTTCCTCTTTTTTACAATTAAAATCCGTTCTTTCTTCCCCATTCCTGATTCCCTTTAGGTAATCTTTGATTTTATTGGTTTGTCCTGAACTTTAACTTCTCATTTTTTGTATATTGTTAAGTTTTGTTGTTAAATATTAAAACGTAAAATGTTAATTCTGTGTAAAATTGTAAGGTAGTCTCTATAACAGGGGCGTGCAATGAGAAAAAGGGGCATGACTTTTTCACAAGCATATATTTTGTAAATAAAGCGAAATGAGAGAAACATCTCGTAATATTCCTATCAAAATAATTAACATATTATTCAATTTCATATTATAAATAAATCTTAATATTCTCACAACTTAATATTTATATTTTATAGAAATAAACTTTGTTTAAACTTTTTTGTTGAAAAAAATTCGACATGTTTCAGAGTCCATGGCCCCTTCATCAGGATACAAATGTATACTAACAAAATAATATTAAAAAATCGATGTATAGGTAATCAAAATATTAAAAAGTTATACATGGAAAATGAATAATAATAAAGTACCTACCTACTTAACATGAAAATAAATTTAAAAGATAACTATTTGTAAAAAGGACCTTGTTATTTATAATATTCAATTTACAATTAACACTTCTTCTTATTTCCAAAATTTCTAATTTATTAAACTATGATTCTGTATAATTTGTATGTAAAATTTGTAAACCCTTATTAATATCAAAAGAATGATCCACAGCCAAAAGATGGTTAGAAAATTCAGAATAATTATTGCTACTCAAATTTTATTGTGTTTGAAGAAGAGTTTAATATTTAATTTCGATTTTTTTTATAAATATATATTTATAATTAGCCATCCTTCTTGTTCTCATTGCGCGCCCCAGATTTATACTATTTTATATTTATTTGTATACTGATTTTTATTAGTTCTATTTCTCGGTAATAAATAAATAAATGACAAATTTGGAAAAAAGCCAATACTGAAATAATATTATTGGATTACATCTGCAATATCTTGTCTGTCTTAAATATCTTGTCACGAGTCTACAATAAGTATTTGCATACATCGACATATTATGTATATCGCTACCAATGTTTAAATATTTTTAAATACGCTTAAAAACAATTTTATTAAAAAAATTTTACTGCCTAAGTAATTCCGTAGGCCATAATTTCAAATAAAATGTGCGAATTTTTCCTGATTAAAGTCATTAAATTAAATGTTAACAAACATAATAATTTTGTTATTTGTCCGTCTGTCCGTCCGTCCGTCTGTCCGTCTGTCTGTCTGTCCACGTATATTCGTGTAACGTCCGCAATTTTGTTCGAATTCACGGTTAAAAAAATCAAATTACACGGCCGGAGATGGGGTTTGAACCCCGGGCCACCAAACCCGAACCGACCGTTTCACGCATGTTGCTACGGCCGCCACTCCGTGGACTACGTATACTAGGGCTTAGCAAGGACGTGAATCAATGTTCCGTCATTTTCACGGATTACAGCTAGTATTTATCTAAACACAGTCCTTATAATGTGTAAGTGATCCTGAGTTACAGTTATAATAAACTGTGCTTTAAAGCGTCCTGACCTAAATATTGTATTGACTGTCAAACATAAGCTTACATAACTACAATACTTGCAATACCACGTTGAAATCAGTACCGCAATTTTTGAAACAGTAGGTATTGCAAGCCAATACTTAACTTTTTTGCAAATTTCGTCTCTTTAGAGGTAAAACTCACTAAGTGCACTTTGACTTTTGACTTTGACTTTTAAACACAAATGTATTGACTTATATTTTTTCTTACTGGACAGCTAAGTGGTGTACTAGTTATGAATTACCTCGTAATCCTGTGGTCGGTGGTTCAAGCCCTTTTCCAGGATACCGGCAAGTTGGTTCTATTTTTATAGCACATCTATAAGGTATAAGCGTATCTATAAGGTAATTTGAAAAAGTAATATTCAAGAACACATTCTAATTGTCAAGTTGTATTTTTTCAGAACAAAGTTCTGTGAAATTTAGAACCAAATTAATTCATCAATTAGAAAGAAATACAGAAAAATCCAATCCACGCACTTTTGCTATAAAAATGGATAATAAATGTTAATCAATTATTAAAATGAGACTTACAGATAAGGTCAATATATTCACGGAAATATTCAAGGCCGCTATAGCGTAATTGGAGAACGCACCTGCCCCGGAAAGGAGAAGATCCGTGGTTAGAATCCCGGTAGCAGCCAAATATTTTTTCGTGGATTTGATTTTTCTGTATGTCTTTCTAATTGATTAATTAATTTGGATTTGAAAAAAGTAAGTTCAGTTTTTTCTACTAGAAAGAAGAACAAATGGGATGGCTTTGAGGTGCTCTAAAATTGCCAGAGGAACGAATACCAAATAGTATACTCTTGGCAACCCCGAAAGGGAGGCGACGGTGAGTGGCTCGAATTAAGCAGGGAGAAACAACAACAAAAAGTGTATGAAAAGTGAATGGGTCTGGAATGGTTAACTAATAATAATATAATAGCGCGGGTACACATTTTCTGACTTAGTTGACCTGGGACCCTACATGCCTAATATGTCGTGCGGAGAATGTGAACTTCGTTCATCTTGTAATCACTTAGTATACTTATATTGTATAATGTATTAATGTTTTATTTTAATGTATCATCGTAAATTGTAACTGTACTAATCACCTTGTCTTAAATGACTATCCATTAGGGTCATTCTGACCTGTCGATAGTCTTTAAATAAAAAATAAAAAAAAAAAAATATGTAAGCAACACAAGACAGGGGAAAATAGAAGCACCTTGTTGAGTCTTTGGACCCCGAAACCTTTTATAAAGTAAACAAAAAAAAAATACCTAAAATTATATGAGATTTTCTACCGTGTATATACAGTCTTTCTGGCCGAAGGTACAAATGCCAATGCAGGATCCATCATCATGCAATAGGATCCGCAACGTCAAGATTCTGAATAGAAATGAAAGCTAAAGAACATTTTTAATTAATTTTTTAACCCTTACATACATACATTCAGGAAAAGTCTACCCTAGATCAAACGCTCAAATTCAACCCTTGAACAAAAATAAGCTCAAATAAATAAAAATCTCGAGATATTTCGGCGAACAGACTTTTCCAGTCACACTCTCTTGTATATCAATTCCATGCGTTCACCGAGCACACCAGCAATTTACGGAAAGTGACATTAACTTGCAGAGAGCGAGGGAGTCGTGTCCCATTCCCTCTCAGTGCTGCGAAAGTTTTAATACCGCAGGATAATCCTAATCGTGGAAATAAAGTTTGTAATTGGAATAACAATGGCTTTACGAAATTCCTGCCAGCGAAAGACTAATTGCTTCTACCACTCTGTATTGTTCCTAGACAAGACTTTCTACACAAAAATATATGCAGACACTTTCACCAAAAATTTAGTATGATACAAACCGACTATTATTTTTAATAAACAAAACGTCGATTTTATACTCATGACACTGTACAGTCGGTGAAATCGGGATCAAACAAAAAATGGGGGGTTCATTTAACGGAGTCAAGAAGGAGATGGAAGGTAAATGGGAACGATGTTGCATGGACTGTATTTAACGTACCTGCTGCAAACTTCTTCTTCCTCCAGATGAGACGAGATAAAATGGTAAAGACGCACTGATGATACTAATTTCAACACTCTTTTTACAACATATTTCTGATGATACACATGTGGTAGAGCTGTTATGAGACTTCAGTACTACCCAGGCTTGGATTGAGCTAAAACGCTTTGCTAAATTCACGAAGACTTGACGTAGTTGTCCATGCTCCTCAGTCTATCATCTGTCGGTATTTGATATATAGAATATTGGTATTGTAAAATATATAAGTATGTTGATATTTTTCTGCTGTGGTGTTGAAGATTTTTATGAAGCCTGTAAGTTTAGATGGTTGGAATAGGTTTAACCTGTGAGAAAAACAAACACTTTATACACTATGGAAAAGGTGAGATTGGCTTTTAGTTTTTTGTAGCCTTTTTGAGAGAATAACATCAATATGTTTTCGCCACAGGATTTTGGTATGCACATATATTATATCTCTATTATTTTACAAGTTTCAAAATTTATCAAAGGGTTTCTGTCGATTTTATGAAGAACATACATCTAATAGTATTTCAAATGTAGTTAAAATTATTTTTAGCCAATTAAAAAAATTTAAAAACCACAAAAGTGATGAATGCCAAATATATTGTTTCGTGATGTTAATCAATACTGTGCCATAATAACTGTGAAATAAATTAATTAAAAATTTACTTAAACTTATATCTTTCCAGGTTTTAGCGAGGGTTCATATTTTTTTATCATAATAATGAATTATGTCATATTCATAAATCATTGATAAAAAGATGTGTTGTTGGAAAAAATACACATTTTATTCAATAATACAAAAAGATAAATATTATTAAGAGCCGTTTTCAGATTTTTATCATTGTCAATATGATTTATCCATTAAATTGTACGTCAATACAATTTTTTACTGTGTCTACCTACTTTTGATTCACGAAAGTACTTTTCTAAAACTTTTTAAGTCATAGAAGAATCTGTTTTCTTTTATTTACTTTTTCCTCAAAGATGTAAAAAAGATAAATCTGTAATGCTTTTGCAATATTTTTCTCTTCTATTACTATAAACCAATCTATTTCGATTTGTGAAATTTATAGAGTACTAGAAAAGCGCTGGTTGACTGAATTTTTCGAATTATTATCGATGGTAAGCATTTACCATTTAGGTTTTTACAAATGAAAATTATATAATTTTTATGAATGGATTATCGCTGAGATAGTTTGGTTGTGTGCAACATTTGAGCTTCATTGAATCCGGAACAGATCAATCTGTCTCTTCCGGAAGGCTAATTTGAAGTGATTCTTCATCGGATTCGTATACCACATGAAAAAGAATGTCGGTTCTCGCAGAAAAGGACACCGACCCGCTTTCCAACCGTCACTGGGTGGATTTTTAAAAGTTTAAATCCTGGCTAGCGTTTGGCGCAGAATACAACGAATTCCAGATTCGACCAATCAAAATCATTGCGCAGCCCGCGCGTTGCGGTTACGAAACAGGCTCTGTTAAAAGCTTCAATAACCAAGAAGATGTATGAAAGTGAACGAAAAAAAAGGAGTGTAACATGATAGAAGAGTGTGGCGGTCTATTTTCTCTGCTATAACTACTGCTATATACATACTTTAAATTCACCACTGTCACCTCAAAAATCAAGATCTCCAAGGAGAAAGCTAAGGTGCGTACATTTTTTGTAACAAAAAATTACACAATTAACTTCATCCGATGTTAAGATGCAATGGATTTTACCTGTTAAGATGTACATGAATAGGATGTTTGGAAGGAAAGAGGAAAGTATATCCTGGCTCATTAAAAATAACAAAGGCATTGTTAAGGAACGTTCCTGAAAGGTGGTCTTGCACTAAGGAAATACAAAAGTATTTTTCTCTCGATGGGACGTCCATGGATGGAACAGGCGCAGTGGCAGGAAGGATATGATGTAGATACACATTCAGATATTATCGTCTCCGCCCAACAATGCTTTAGTCAGAAAATGGACCAGAAAGCTCGAATATCTGCTTGTAATATAATTTAATGAACAAATTATGATATGCTGTAAATTAATTGAAGAATTCTTTAATAATGAAACCTTAAAATATTGTCAGATGAATAATTGACGAGCCTGCTGAGTAGATTTCATTGTCATGTGACGAAAATTTTTCTCAATAGTAATAGTTTATTTATTTATAGGGTGCGCGGGCCGGCAAATGACGCATGTGAGCGAGATGGCTGGCAGTCTTAGCTTGCTCGGATTGAGAGCCTGACATGCTAACATCCAAATTTAATGTAATTAATTACTGCATATTCTTAATTATTTGATTAATTCAATATTTTAATATTATATAAAATACATAAATAAATAATTAAACATAGTTATTCTTTAGTAACTGTCATAACTAATCTGAATCTCGGGCAATGTCGGACACTAACTAAAACATTTATAAATAGTATTCTAATGTTTTTGTAGAGTCACCAATATAGAGTTAATTCGTAATGAACCCAATTGGTATAAAGATGAGACTTCTTAATGTTACAACGTTTATTGAAATAAGTAAACCGACTGCATGGCAAAGCGATTGGCGAACAAGTGTGCGGCCCGTCCGTAGCGTCCGCACCGCACATGTGTACATCACAATTTTAAATTACGTTTAACTGGATTGGTAAAATTTTTCATGTTTTTTGTTAACATACTCTTAACAAAATTACGTTTTCACAAAAATTAAGCATGGTATAATGACGTACTTCATGGTTTAGTGGTTAAGATAATTAATTGCCTAGCCTTATCAGGCCATCCAGATTTCAAATCGGCAAGTTAGTCCTATTTTTCATAGTCCAGGCGTTAGGCGTGGTTGAAAAATAGTAATAATATTGAAGTGACACTTATTCTGTCTACGAACCTTTATTTAAAAAAAATATGCAAATTACATCTTCGTTGCCGTACAATAAAAAAATTTAAGTTCTACAAAATTATTAAAGGTTGTGAGGCATTTTTGACGGGTTACCATGAGTAACCCGTCAAAAATGACGGAACATTGGTTCGCGTCTTTGCTAAGTCCTAGTATACTCGAATGTTTATAGTATATTTATGGCGGTCCACGGAGAGGCGGCCGTTGCAACATAATTTTTTTAGCCGTGAATACGATGTTACACGAAGTTACGGACGGACGGACAGACAGACAGATGGATGGACGGGTAGATAATGAAATTATTGTTTGATTATCTATATCATTAGACGTTGAGAATATTGCTTTTATTTTTATTCATTATTTTACGGCTTTTCCTAGACCCACAAAGTAGAAGGTAACAGAGGGATTAAGGAGTTGATAGTTTTCTGAAGACTTGTAATAGAATAGACCGCAGAATTAGATGTAATATTCATGGGGTTCATGTTGGGTTTCATTAAAAGTTCTCTCTGCGGACTACACAATTCAAAATCTAGAATGTATTATCACTATCTTTAAACATTATAAAAACTCTTCAATCTTGTTTTCTACGTTAACGAAAGTTGTATATTGTGCAAACGGCTTAATTTAAATTAAATTATTTACAATTCACGCAAGTTGTTCCAAGGATTTTTAACAGTTGTGTAAGGCGATTAGTACAAGGCGTGTGCGTATTATTGTGATTGTAGGATAGTCCAATAATCTAGACAGATGGGAAGATTTACGACTTTGGTCTAGACCAGAATGTGGTTTATCCTCTCTATCTGTCCTTTGGGAATACAACTCGATGATTAGTAAGTACGCTAAGAAGGATTTTCCCTAAGAGAGATAATCACTTCGACTACAAATGCGCCGCTATGCTACGTTTGTTTGAAACTTGGGCGGCCCTCGTAGCCCAGTGGATACTGGCATGTCACACCGAGGGTTCCGGGTTCGATTCCGGTGAGGTCACAATAATATATGTGATTTACTCAAGCCTGGGTGTTTTGTGATTTATTTCGCTTCTGTAATTTTGCTTCTTGGCCTGTTGAAGCGTTAAAAAAAAGCTATAAGTAATTTTTTTTTGGAAATGAGCTGAAATTAATGAATGACAAAACTAAATAAAGGTGGTTGATGAGATTCTGTAAAAAAATACCTATTTAATTTTCATATTTACTATTTTAAAACTAAATTAAATATCAGTGCTATGAAAAATAAGACTAACGTGCTGGTCTGGAATGTAGCTTAAATCTATGACCAGTAGATAACGAGGTAAGTATCCTTACTACCAGACCAATAAGCTACTCATTATTACAGCCACATTTGTATTACAATACAAATAATTACGTACTGTCAGAGCCTATCGAGGACAGGAACACGATCGAACATTCCATAATATTCTGGGACGCCTTACAACAACTCTGGAATTATCTGCAACGTTCGAAAAACGTCTGGAACAGTTTGAAAGCGATGGAAACATTTTTGCGAACGCCAGAAATGTACAGAATTATTTCGGAGCATCGAAAAACCAACGTATTTTTATATAAAAGGCGAAGCCACTGCCACGGCGGATTATGTTTATTTTGGCATTTACGTGTGGGTGGTACCTAACTGGCATTGAAGATAAGTGCAACCACTTATGTGCGAGAATGAAACAGAATATTCTAGCAAGTGATAATAAAGTGTTTCACAAACGAATGTGAAATATTTTAAATAAAAAATAGAGCATAAATTTAATTCGTGTCCAGTGACTTTATTAAAATAATTAATAAATTTTTGATTAATTTTTAGAAACTTCATTTGCCTCCCACAGCCACGTCCCGTAATAGTGTCGTTAGCAGTGTGTGGTCGGGAATTATCGTGCTGAAAAATCTCTTACTGATTCTGATGTCCTGTGCCAG
Organism: Agrypnia vestita; assembly: GCA_016648135.1. Lineage (NCBI taxonomy): Eukaryota > Metazoa > Arthropoda > Insecta > Trichoptera > Phryganeidae > Agrypnia > Agrypnia vestita. The sequence continues at coordinate 6,518 of JADDOH010014299.1, read as the reverse complement.
CTCATTTTCTTTCTGGCAGCTTGAGTGATGAAATAATTGGTAATAAGCCTCAAATGCCACAAAAACCATCAAGTATGACTCAAGTATTATTTTTACCTGTTGATGAGAGGTACTGCATTTTTTGAAACTATAATCATTATCATCACTATTGACTCAACCCCTGGTCGGTCTACGCCTCGTAAATAATTTTCATCCATTGATCCCTGTCTCAAGTCATTTCTCTTAGGTCCTGGATTCCTAAGACAAGTATGGTATTGAAGAAATTATTGCTTTTTCTAAATTTTAGCTTATGCAAGTTCACTGCTGTTCGGCCATCCTGTCCACGTGGCTCAAATACTGATATCAATCACAACGAAACATTCTTGAAATTAACTTGATGCCGCTCCAAATAGAAAAAATCTCAGCCTAGTTTACTCAGACATTCTCAAAAAAGATTTTTCCGTCAGTACTAAAGAGAAGAAGTCCAGTAGTGTGATCAAGGTCAACATGAAAAAGACAAATGAAGAGTCTTCACTGCTAGTGGAACCAAGTAACCATGGCAGCGCAGTACAGAAAGCGGTGAAAAAGTGCCGCCCAAGCAATAGAGATAATCCCTACCAGATTAGGATAAAGCGTATGTAGAAGGAGAAGTAGTATTTTTATCACACCCTGCATATTCTCCGGATCTTTACTGAAGTCTTCCTATTTTAAGAAACCTTAAAACAATCCATTTATTGTAAAAAAAATATTTTCTAAAACAGGTGCAAAGATGTGCCTCAAAAAATTTCTTTTCGAAACGTACAATGCATTTTATTTTTTTGGGATCTCGTGGGACCTTGAAGTTCATAACAGCTGTCATAGTAGAGCACCATCCAACCCTTGACATTGCCTTTATAGTCCAGTCTGCTACATCTTGAATTATCTCCCCGTTTCCGTATTAGTTTTCCCCTACTGCAGTTTTTTCGCTTTTAGTATTATCATGATAACGGTGGCGGTATATCCATAAGAGTTTAATACATTTTAAATATGTATGATTCGCACCCGTTGCTTTTGCGCCCCTGCACAAAAGACATCTCTCCCACTACTGGTTCTGTTTTACTATAAATCAACCTCGGGCCGCAGGTGTGACCGACGGCTGACGCGCGGCCCGGCCGTCGGCGTCGCCGTTGCGCGTCGTCGGCGTCGGTACGTTTGTCAACCGGGTTGACAAATTGATTGCATTACGTAAATACTGGTAGAGATCGCCGACCCGATTCGCGTGTTTCAATCAACCGTTGCATTTCCAAAACGGATCCATTCCCGAATCCGTTTTGCAACGAATAGGTTTCTAGTCGATTAGGCATCGCGGATTTGCGTGCTCCGGACGAAAAAATCATATTTCATGAAAAATCCGATCAGGTATTTTGTTTACGTATCTGGTTTACTGGACTAGGTTAAATGAATAATTTTATTGAATTTTTGCAATGAATATTAAAATAACTGTAATTAACATAATAAGCCTAGTATTTTCATTTAATTTATTTTTCAGCCTATCCACCATTGCGTAATATCTTTCAAACTTTCTTTTGTAAACGACGTCTAGGCTCCAATCTAATATTTTTTTAATTCAATGGTTGTTATTCATTCGATTGAGGTGTCAAAGCCTTTGCCATTTCGGCATTATTGTTTGGCGTACTTTACCTTCTACTTTGGTCCTACCGTGAATATCTTCAGATATTGCGCTCACGATTAAAAAAAATGATATAATTCAAATTGATTTATTAAATTATTGATAAATTGGACAAAAAATCCTGGCAAAAAATCAGGTATTTTGTTTACGATTTGGTTTACTGGACTAGATTAAATGAATAATTTTATTGACTTTTTGCAATGAATATTAAAATAACTATAAAATGTAATTGATTGAAATTTTTTTGTGTGTAGGATTACATTGAGAATTGGTGTAGGTAATGTTGTGGAAGCCCTTGACAATCTATTTTATTCTTTTAATGCATTGATTTGGCTGATTTTATAATGACATTTAAGGTTTGATTTTCAGCATTTTGACTGTCGACTGTCAAAAGTGGAGGTGGTCTCTCTCTACGTTCCATCTAGACTTAATTAAAACTATGTTTTCCAAAAAATAACAGGTTTTTGAAAAAATTCTTCAATCCACAGCTCATGAAAATTTTGTCTGATTTTATAATACTCTAAATCGGTTAGTATATTTTTAATTTTAGAGTATCGTGTTTTCCTTAAAATGATTTTCATTTTTTTACTGAATTTGCATTTTTTAAATTAAAACTAGATTGTTTTAATTATGGTCCATCGCAATTTATTTATTTATGAAGTCTGCATCATTACTTCTGACGCCTACTAAGCGTGAGGTGCATATGGTGTCCGGTTATGTTTATGGAATTTGAGACGGGGTGGTCATAACTTCTTCATTATGGTCATAACACTGATATAACCAGTTGATACTTACAATCATTGTCTACATAAAGCTCACTATAATGGTAACGCTGATATTACAAGTTTACACTTTCAGCCATTATCCATTTAATGCTTACTATGGTGAAAACAAACGTTTATTGTTATAGGTTCGTGGCGCTGGGATCCAAATGAAACACTCAAAATCACTTAAACTTTTATTTGATAACAAAGTCACTGAACACAAATTTTACTGGAACACTATTCCATAACACGCAATTTTGAATTGAATAGAATTCATTACAATATTCCACACACAAGTACGTTTTATTTACTAGTTGCTTTATTCGTTTGTTTCCGTGACCTTGCTAGTTGTCAAAACACGATTGTTTTTTTACACGCGGCTGTAAAGCAATTTATAAGAAATGTTTTCTTTCGAATATTCTAGCCTATTCCCGTGCATTCCGCCAGTTTCCAGTTGTTTATTAATAATAAATTATTCTAAAACATCTAGAGATCTAGAGTATTCGATAGAACTTCGAGGATATACAGTTCTCCTCGTTTATATACAAAATATATTGACAATTCTTACAATTCTACTTGTATAGGCCACATAATTAGTTCAATACTTCTCTCCCTGATTCCTTTTTACTCCTTTCATTAATCTAATTACAATTTTTAATATTTTGGGAAATGTTTAAATCATCATAAACATTTAAGAAAACGTAATTAACATTATAAGCCTAGTATTTTATTTTAATTTATTTATCAGCCTATCCACCATTGCATAATATCTTTCAATCTTTCTTTTGTAAACGAAGTCTAGGCTCCAATCTAATATTTTTTTTAATTCAATGGTTGTTATTCATTCGATTGAGACGTCAAAGCCTTTGCCATTTCGGCATTATTGTTTGGCGTCCTTTTACTTCTACTTTGGTCCTACCGCGAATATCTTCAGATATTGCGTTCACGATAAAAAAAAAGATATCATTCAAATTAATTTATTAAATTGTTGATAAAATGGACAAAAAATACTGGCACCACCTAGTGACGACCGATCGAATATTAAAAAAACTTTAAAAGAACGTTAAACTATCTGCTGGCAATAAAATTGATTGCCCCAAATTGATGATTATGTTTTTCTATAGGTAGATTTTTCTGTGCATCTTTTTTATTTATTTTTTAAAGAATAACATTATATTTATAATAAAAATAAATTGTTATATTATATAAGTATGTCTACTGGTAATATAACGGAAGAAGAAAACAAATAATATATTAAAATACATAAATGTGTGAAGCAAAAACTCTACACTTATTGTAGATGCTTAAATCAACATGTTTAGGGGCCAATGGTCCCTTCATCAAGATAAAAAATTAAATATAAAGGAGTTCCATAACTAATTAGAAACTATAGTGAAAACAATTTTAAAAGATAACTATTACACAGATTGAAATACTACATACATACATACTACGTTTTATACATATTTTTTAATAAAGACATATATATATAGATGAATGAAAATGGTATTTTAGTATCGTAAAACAAAATAAATAAATATTTGCCAAAGGGGTCTTGTTAATATTTAATTTGAAATAAATACCTTTTAATTTTCAATTTAAATTTAAATATCCTGGTTAAGAGACTATTGGCCCCAAAACATGTTTATTAATCAATAAATAGTCATTTTTAACGTGTTTTATTTTTATTAATAATATTTTAAGGCGGCTCTCGTAGCCCAGTGGGCGTGACACTGGCTTCTCACACCGAGGATTCCGGATTCGATTCCCGGTGAGGTCACAATTAATCTATGTGATTTACTCTGTCAAGGTATATTGAAATGTGTTTTGCTTCGGTAATTAGACTTCGTGGCCGGTTGAAGCGTAAAATTAAAAAAAAAATGTAATAATTTTACCACAAGTTATTTTCCCATTATTCAAGAAGTGAAAAGAAATATTTTGGTTCAAAATAATTCACAGCATTTTGCAGGTGAGAAGCTATGCATAAAGAATTTCATTGGAATTTTTAAAATTGAATTTGTGTCGCGTGTTTTCATTTAAATACAAATATTTTGTTGATTAAAGATATAAGATTGTTACCATTAAGTCATTTTGAAGTTGTTAAAGAACAAATATTTTAAATGATGCACATTGAGATAGTTCATCATTATTGATGAAATTTGCCATTCAGCAGTGACCGCGATAACCAAACAAATACCACCACCAGGGCCTTAACAATAAACGTCACCAGCACCGAAATGGTTCTCGCCCGTTGGGATATTCGGTTCGGTTCACGGTGTAATCTATAAACAACAATCCGGGCTTGCCAGTGGGCCATAAATCGATGGACTAATGGACCGTGATTGAATGCCTTGGTGAGCCGGCTCTATTAAACTACAAAGCCGGAATCTAATAATCCGCGTGACGCGACTCTTCCCATTTGCGTTTTATACAGGCAACGTGGATTTGTGTTTTCGGCGTGTTGGGTCTTTGGCACATTTAAATGAAAACATTGAAATTATCCGTTTCAAGATATTACATTTTTCAGATTACTAGGACGGCTTTAATCGACAAACCATCATATTCATCACAAAATGGTGAATCGTAATACTTATAACAATAATAAATTAGTATGTAAACTAACTAACTAACCAACACGAATTTTCTCTACAAGGGTAAGCAGAGAGCTTAGAACTCTACATCATCTGGGATCGATTGTTGAAGCAAACAGGGCAATGATTCAATATTTGACTCAATATAGTCCAATAATTGACATATAAGGATGTATGAGCCAGCCGAGATAAGAATTGATTTTGCGTAAGACTCATTGATATATATATATCTACATATATATTATATTATATATATATATAAATATCTACCTATATGGTATCTAACAATATCTTTTTTTTTAATTTCAATATCAATTTTCGATGAATTTACTATTACTTTAAATTTGATATAAATAAAAAGCCGTATCACAGTGTTAACAGAGGCACACATAAATATATACAATACTCAAGTAAAATTTGACGTTCCACACATACTTACTACGCAAAAACAAACTTAAATATTATATTTGACATAAAACTAAAAAACAATGATGTAAATCACTGAAAAATTGAACTAATGAAATGTGTAAGTATACGATTCTGTACTTACTGTGTAAAGTCACGTGGGGTAAGCATACGCGGAACATAAGGCACGCATGTTTCCGGCAAGATCTTGCATGCTTCACATCCGCGCATTCCTTATTTCAATAACGCTTCACATCCGCGCATTCCTTATTTCAATAACGTTTTGGGTCACCTTGAAGCTAGACCTGTGCGCAGTAAGCCCTTTGTTGAAAATAAAAATTGAAGGTTAATTTTTTTTTTTCATGGTTTTCTTAAATATTTTTCCTCACGCACGCATGTACGTCGAGACACAATACATAATAATATGTTCAATTGTATACATAACAAAACCTGTTTTTACAACGCAAATTCAATTACAGAGAAAATAACCAATCGGAATAAATCATTTATTTGCATCTCTAAACATAATTATAGAAAAAGTTTAAGATAAGAGAAAGAACGAAAAGAAAATTATGAAAAATAATGGTTATATCTCAATCTCAAAAAATGCACTGTAGTATGATAATTACTAAAAATTAATATGTAATTGATGAACTCAACCAATCGTTTTCGTTAATGGGTGTAAATAGACAGTCAACTTTGAAAACATTGAGCATGTTAACTTATATCCTTACATATTTCACATAGACGATAATTTAATAAAATGCATAATAATAATAAAAGAAAATTAAAACTAAAAAAAAAAAAAATACTATTGTTACTACTCTTACTTAAAACAATATTAAATATAACATATTGAAATAAGTGAAACTTTATTTGTGTACTAGCTGTAACCCGTCAAAAACGACGGAGCCCAGGGCACACCCGATACATGCTTTCCCTTATATGCTCTGAGAGACATCAATAATTTATCTTGATTAAGAATTATTTCAAATCACCTACATGGTCTTCATTATTAAAATTACCCTTAGTGGCGTTAAAAATAAATGCACGAAAATTCTTAACTTTACGTTAGCTTAAGGGAATTTATTAAGGGTGTAAAAAAGGAGC
>JADDOH010014298.1:0-42167 GCA_016648135.1 Agrypnia vestita | reverse complement strand
TTGCATTAGTTCTGACATTTCCACTAGAATAGAATAATGTACCGTGTCTTGATGACCTCGACGGCGCATATAAGTCGATCGGACGAACAATCTGCGGGCAATCAATCATGTCATTTATGATCCTATAGCGAAATATTAGGTCTGTCACAGTACGTCTCATATCCCTTATAAAGTTGAGACATGTCAATGTGAGCGATCGTTCATTGCTGATTCTTATTGCAGACCTTGGAAAAGTTCGTGAACTCCCCACAGGTGTCTCGCTGCTGCTACACACAGTTATGCTATCAGAGAAAATGCCGACCACCTCCGCATGTTCATTCCCTAACGAGTGTAATCTGTGGATTACAGAGTATGCTAGTGCATTAGTTCTGACATTTCCTCTGTAATAGAATAATGCACTGTGCCTTGATGACCTCGATAGTGCATATAAGTCGATCGGACTAACAATCTGCGGGCAATCATTCGCGTCATTTATGATCCTGTAGCGAAATATTAGGTCTGTCACAGTTCTCATATCCCTTATAAAGTTGAGACATGTCAGTGTACGCGATCGTTAATTGCTGACTCTTATTGCAGACCTTGGAAGGGTTCGTGGACTCCCCACAGACGTCTCGGTGCTGCTGCGACTGCCAGCAGGCCCGGCTGGAGGAGCTCTGCGTGCAGCACAACCAAACCGTGTACGAGAACGCTGACGCCGAAGCCGCCGAAATCAACGGGGAAAACTGCGACTAGCACAGCTACAGGGCACTCGGGGATTTTTCTGTTCTTAATAGTGCCTGATGAAGCTTGAATAAAGCAAAACCGGTTGGATTATTAACTAATAAATAGTGGTTTTATACTTGTTTTATCATTTAACACCCGATCGTGCTTACGATTCACAAGCCAGGGCGTCCCGAAGATGACCTAGCGCGCCAATTCGTCCTGCCTTGTTAACCTTCTCGCTCTGAACTACAATCTACGAAAATCTTACACGCACTGAAGTCATTAAAGTCTTACCCATAAATTTTCGTGGCGGTAAAATTTTTCAACACACGCCCCAAACCTTCAACTGATTTTTAATATATTTTCGACGAGTTTTCAACTGCTTATTTGAAAATGTAACTAGATCAGGTAGCCACTGTCGGACATCGAATCACTTACATTAGTTTCCTAAGATGGTTTTTTTTAAAAGATTCCGACTTTCATGTAATTAAAATCTAGATTATATAGATAAAAGAACATATCGGGATACAAGCACAGTATACTAAGAACAGTAATACGTCTTCATACAAACTGGCCGCTACCCATTAGAATGTGTGCGCGCGTGCTCGGCGCCGTGTACGCACGCACTGTGACGCAGACATTGACACAGAATATGGGGGCACAAGGCGGCGGCAGTAAGGGCCGTGCCTTCGGTGCCATTCGCGCTCGCAGCCACCGCTTTAGAAAAAAATGCGCTTCCTGAAAAAAATGCCTTTTTATGTTTGTGGTGCTTTACTAAAAAGGTGTGTTGATTATCACAAAGACTGAGTTTTTAAAAGTCTACGTTGATGTTAATCAGCGTTCTTGCAATTTAAGTGCAGAAACTAGGTATACTTATTACAGAAATTATGCGACAGATCGAAATTTACTCATAACTTTGTTGCCAATATAGAGAGGATGGAGCAGGTCTTTCGCAAAGAGTACGAAAAGGACCGCATAAACATTAAAATCGGCACATCAATTTTTGAACAATTAAAAGAAATTGAATTTTATTCGGGTCTCGTGTCTGCCTTATGCGTCGGAATCTCGGACGCTACGAGTAAAGTGACAACCCTAGCGTCAACGCATTAGTAGGCTAATAACTCGCCGACAGGCCGGAGATAAACTACTGTTCTGGGTATACTGCGATACAAGCCTCGGACCTTTTGTTATGTAATAAGCGTATTACCAGCTCGGCTAATAATCACTTGTGTTTTTAATGTACTAATAATGTTTTAATTGTATACGTTTAGCTTACGTCTTTAATTTATTTAAATTTTTACTAGGTAATTACATAATAATGTCACCACAAAATCATGGAAGGAATGCTGAGATGGTTCGGTCATGTAGAAAAGAATAAATGGTTAAGAAAATATATGGGGCGAGTGTTGAAGGCAACAGAAATAGAGGGTTTCCACGAAAGACCTGGCATGATCAAATACTGCAAATATTGGAGGACGGGCCTGTTAAAAGCCTCAACATCCGCAGAGCTTGCGTGAGAAGATATATGAATGTGGCCGAAGCAAAAGTGGTGTGCCAAGATAGAAGAATATGGCGTTCCATCCTCTCTGCCTACCAACGCAGGGAAACAGCGTGATGGTTGTTAGTTGGTTAGTTACTTTGTATAACCTTAAATAATGTTATTAAATTACTTTAAATAATAATTTCAAAAATATTATTCATTTATACAATTTGAAATTATATTATGTTTATTTGTTCATTATTTTAACAGTTAACAACTGTGTCTATTCACCTCATAACGTTTTTTCATTCACCCAATTTAAGTGTTTCTATTCATCCCATCACTCGTTTCTATTCTATTCTATATTTACCCATCAAAAGGTGAATATAAAATGGCGTAAATATAAGAATATCTCTAAAAATAGCAACATAATATATTTATTTTGCCGATTAAAATAGGCTTGGTACATTAAGAAACAATATTTACAACCAAAAATATATCAATATTATTAAACTCACGTCTTAGCATGGAAATGCGTTTTCATTCACCCCATTTTACCGGTACAGTATAGTTATATTCAGTGAATTGCGACATCTGTGTATGTTTCTGAAAACTAACGTAAATTATATAAATGCTGGTTCTTTATGAGCTAAAGTTTTTCTACAACAGGTGTCACTAAGCGACAATTGATTCAATTATTACTTTTCTGTAAATATTTTTTATTTTATTTATCGCAGCACACATATCGAAAACAAACTCTCTGGCGATGGAAGACAATCTTTTTTTTTCTTTTCAATCAATAATATTTAAAGTAACTAACTAACTAACCATCACGCCGTTTCTCCGCAGGGGTAGGCAGAGAGGATTGAACGCCACACTTTTCTATCCTGGCACACCACTTTTGCTTCGGCCACATTCGTACATCTTCTCATACAAGTTCTACTGTTGTTGCGGCTTTTAACGGGGTTGTATCTGATCGTGCCAGGTCTTTCGCGGACGCCCTCTATTTCTGTTGCCTTCAACATTCGCCTTATATATTTTCTTAACCATCCTTTCCTCGTTCATACGTTCCACATGACCAAACCCCCTCAGCACTCCTTTCTTTATTCTATCTACCACACTACAGCCAGCATTGCATTCACGTCTAATTTGTTCATTCCTTACTCTATCGACCAAAGATTTTCCACACAAGCGTCCTAGTGACCGCATTTTTACCGCATTCAATCTAAAGTCTATGCATTTAAAGTAAATTTAATTAAATTTTTATACCTCAAAAATTATATGACGCAGGTAGAAGTTAATAGCGCCAATGGATGAAGGGCAGATGTAAGACTTCTTTAGAATCAAAGTCAAAGAAGTCGATAGGTACCAAATAAGGATCCAACTATAACTAATAGGCCCCTATGTGTAAAATAAATCAAATGCAAGGACAAGAAAAATTGTGATCGTGAGGTACCCAGCGATATCGTACAAGATACCCTATACAAAGTATCTGGAATACAAAATACAAGATACTTTAAAATCAAGTATTTCAAATACCAGATACAAATAGCTTTCTGGAATGGCATCTGAAATACTAGATACGAAATACGTATCTTCCAAATACCTTTTAAAGGTAAAATCCTTTTGTAAGAAAACACATTTTATTGAATGTAAGTTTATTTTTTTACGTGAATTATTTACGAAAAAAGTAACCCATAAAAATCTAGTTTTTATTTCACTCCCTTTCTTTGTAAATTAAGTTTACCATCATGTAATTAAATAATTGATTGACTGAAAATGAAACATGTCTAGACAAATATCGATGTCAAAAATATCTCTTTATTATTTGATTTTTTCCCAAAAAAACCGAAGTGTGCTGTCATCTGAGAACCAATTTGTCATAAAATTTCGAAATTCGTAGCGAAGTACCTATTATACCTACCGACGGAGTAATTCAAATTTTAAATATTCCGTGACATTATCAGGCAGCCGTTGGTAATCAAACTTCTGTAATGATTCCAATTTGAAAAAACCATTAAAATTTCTAAAAATCCAAAATTATACAATAATTATTAAAAAAATTTAACGAAAATTTGATAGATCTTCTTAATCGTCGCTACGAGTCTACTTGCAATGTTTCAGCTCGATTGGATCACGGGAAAAGGGTTAAAAATTGATCCAAAGTTTTTTCCTCAAGCAAACAAGCAAGCAGACGCCACGAGTTAAAAGAAAGAAAGTGATAAATCGCGTTGATCGCGCAAATGTGATAAGATAAAATATCATATTTTTAAGGTTTTAATTGAGACTTAAGTAAAACCAGTTATTCAAACATTTTGTCGCTCATTTTTCTTCGATGAGGTCTCGTTATAGGTACATCATTGGAAAAAGCATCTTGGCAATCTTAGTATTTACAAAATACTAAGATACCAAAAGAATGTATCTAAATACAAGATGCAAGATGAATATTCAAAAAAATATTTCAGATACAAGATTAAAATACAGTAGCCGGCAAACATCTTGAAATTTTACGGCGTAGTGGGGGGAAGTTTGCGCATGTACCATTCCACCAAAGAGACCCAAATTTTGTCTTCTGCGCATTCCCCTACTACGCCAAAAAATTTCAAGAAGTTTGCCGGCAATTGTACGTATTTTGCATCTTGTATCTGTATTTCAAATACTTGTATCTTAGATAAGTCACATCTCTGGAGGTACCTACCTATAATTGAAAAGATACGAATCAAAATGTCCAAGTATTTGGCCACGAAGTATGTATGAGCACGAATTGAGATAATATGGTCTGGAATTTATGCCCGAATTCAACAATATAGCGAAGGGAAAAACTACATTTCAAAATGAAGACTACAACACACACACGTTCACCAGTTTGAAAACTACAAAGTGTACACTACAATTGTAGTAAAAACTACTTGAAGTGAAGTAATTGCAGTACTACGAAATGAACTTAAGTAAATGAAGTGAAGTAATGAAATAATTGTAATATTAATGAAGTGAAGTAATGAAATGAAGTAATTGTACTACAAAATTGTAGTGGGGGGGTTGTTACAGTTTCCAGAGATTTCTTCATATATCTATATCAACTTCCCAAAAATTTCAAGTAAAAAATGCACTATTTAAAGTATGTCTCTCATACTTTCGATAACTTTGAAGTTTATGTACTTTGTAGTGTTCGCTTTGAAATGAAGTGTACTATTTGAAGTTTATACTTTCAATAACTTTGGTGTTTGTAGTGTGCACTACACTTCAAAACGTGCGAAGTGTGCTCTTCAATGTAATGCAGTACTACATTGTAGTAGTGAGTACAGAGCGGACCCATCACTACAAAAATACCCCAGACACAGCCTTACAAAATCAAAATATTAAAGATACTAAATGCTCCGCTAGTACTAGAGCGCCTAGTGTCCCCCTGGATTCGCCACCCGCCTATCCACGCTAACCCTATGGGCCGTGTCTTCGAACATATTTACGTTATTTATTTTAAACGAGGTTTTATTTGAATAAAGTTCTGGGCGACAGTCAATCATCGATACTTTGTGAGGGCGGTCATGACTGGCGATGGGCGATTCGATTAACGAATAATTCGATTAACCCGAGATATTGTCATCATCGAAAAACGAATAACTAGTAATATAGTTAATATAATATAATATAGTAATATAACTTATATAGATTATCTGATTCAAATTAACTATAAGAATTCGAAATTATTTAACCACAATTATACCCGCTTATATATTTATTTTCAAAGCCATAATCCGTCAAAAATAACGTAATTTTATTATGTATTTCGGCCGCCAGTTAAGGCTGTGAGAACAGAGCTATCCAGAGTAGCGTTGTGCCTTGATAACATTTGTGATGGAAATAAAATAGAGAATTTCGATTTTTTTGCTTTTTATACCTCATTATTATTTGAGCCATGTGGCAGCCTGAGTGATGGACATTGTTGCATAGAGAATGATATATTTTGATTAATACTAATGACATATGCCTTACAATGGTGGACACACTTACAAGTTTTAATTATACTTAAACTGAAATATTTAAAACAATCATGAAATAAATAAAAAAATCTAATTCAGAGTAATTTATTAAAAAAACATTAAGTCAATGTCTTTATTTTATTTAACAATTTTGAAATCATACTAATTTTGAAAACGAAATTAGATCAGTTATTGGATTCTAGTTACGGTTACGAATAGATTTCTAAATTATTATTATTTGGGGATTAAAAAAATGAAATATAGTTTTTTTATAATATATACATGCTAATTTCAGGTTAAGAAAATATAATACTATTTATATATTTTTTTGCGTCTATCATTTAATCAAAAAATAATGCTACGAGATTTTGTAAACGGACTGTTACTCATACTAATGCAAAAGGCTTACCTAAAGTGAATTGACTCTACTAATTCAACAACTACTGATTATTAAATAGTAGTATTCAAAACAAGTTTTTAGTCAGATCAGTGATGAAATTTTTGTGAAGTTGATGTAGATAAAAGAATAAATTTTTGGAAACCGTTTCTTGTTCCTAATGCTTCCTACTATCAATCAACATTGATTTATTTTGGTTAAGAAATGAGTGAAAGAGTTTAAAAAATGAATTACATTAATTTGTAGATACTTTGTAGATACATAATTACTACCTTATAAAAATAAATATTACTAACGAATTCAAAAAAATATTATAATTGTGTTCTATAACGCCACTCTGGGACAGGCGTAGCCTAGTAGAGTGGCATAATCCACAAATTTAACAAAAAAAAGTGTAATTTATCTTATATTTTTATTATTAAATTAGTATTAAGTACCTTTATTTGTAAACAAGGATTTTTTTGAAATAAAAAAAATAAAAAAATTATTAAAGGTTAATTAATTTCGCCAGGCAACCCCTTCGCAGTATTATGTTATAATGTATTATGATTGCTAGTAAATATATTTCATTTGGTTAACAGATGGGTGAAGGTCGATCTTAGTCGGGATATTAGACTAATATATTCATCTACTATTTCTAAAAAGAATAGACGAGTGATAAATTGCAAAAAAGCAGATAAAATCCAGACTGCTGTCCAGAAACACCAAGATATTAGACAATAAAACACTTATTAGGCCAGTGCTCATGTACGCAGCTGAAACGTGGGTACTAACTAAGAGGAATGAGCGAGCACTGGACGTTTTTGGAAGGAAAATTTTGAGGCATATCTTCGGACTGGTTCTAGAAATACTTTGGCGCAGGCGTTACAACAATGAGCTCTATACTCTGTTTAAGGAGCTTAACGTCACAAAATTTATAAAACTGGGAAGACTTCGGTGGCTGGGTCATGTGGAGAGAATGTCCGACCATCAAGCACCAAAGTCCCTGCTGAACTCAAGGCCAATAGGGCGAAGGAGCTTAGGAAGGCCAAAATTAAGAAGGAGTGACGACGTCCTCAAAGACATCTCTGCCTCAGAGCTTCGGAACTGGAGAGAGCTGGCACTAGACTGAGATGAGTGGAGGAAGACTCTTGAGGAGGCCAAGACCCACCAAGGGTTGTAGTGCCAAGAGTGATGATGATGATAATAATAATAATAATATTTGGATCATTTGTAAAGCGCCGTTTTCGTGAGTACTCACCTCAAGGGCGCTTCACACAAAACATCTTACTGACACTATTACATACTTATTTACTAGATGGCAAGCGAAAAATTGAATTAATATTTAAAACTATAAAAAATTAACCTTTAAAAACCAAGTTTTTACAATACTCCCTTTCTCATTTCCGGGTTTCGTGTCAACCAGATATGTCGGAGTATTTTCATAGAACTTACTGAGTTGTATGAAAAAAACATTAAAAATTTGAAAAACCCAATATTATACTATAATTATTATTGTTTTTAACGAAGATTTGATAGATCTTGATCGTCGCCACGAGTCTGCTTGCAAAGTTTCAGCTCCATTGGATCACGGGAAAAGGTTTAAAAATCGATCCAAAGTTTTTTCGTCAGACAAGCAAGCAATCAGATGCCACGAGTTGAAAGAAAGGGAGTAATAGTTGGGAGTGTTAGAAAGAATCAGGTATTTTCGCGGAGTGCACACTAGGAGTGGGAAACATTAGGTAGCGTTGTAACGGTCTGATTCTATTTGGTTTTTATATGATTGTCTAAAAAAATGCGCCTTTAGTTGTTTTTTGAATTATGGTAAGCTGTTTGTTTGTCTCAGTTTATTTGGTAGTTTGTTCCACAAATTTGTTCCAGCCCCCGCGAAAGCACGGTCACCGAAATTGGGTTTGTGGACGCGATTTACTTAAAGTAACCTATTTTTGTTAGAAGTTGATACTGAGCGAAGAGATTGTTGTCTGTTATTTGCGGAAAATGGAATGCAGAAGTCGGTAATGTATTGAGGGGCCATGTTTTGAATAGCCTTGAATATTGTGAGGCGTAACTTGTATTCAATCCTCTCTGGACATTTAAGCCAGTGAAGGTTTCGAAGATGGTGTGAGATATGCGCAGATTTTGATACGCCAGTAATAAGTCTTGCAGCGGCATTAAATATCGATTGTAGTTTGTTTATTTCCTGTTTCGGGAGATGTGCGTAGATACCATTACAGTAGTCTAAGCGAGAGATGATGATGATGATGAAATTGCAAATATTGTGATTTAAAGAATAGTGTATTAATTTAATTCGTGTAAGTGACTTTGGCCATTTAATTAATAATCAATAAAAAATTAATTAATAAATCGTTACTTAATTTCCAGTGTTTTCATTTGTCTCATAAGACCGGTCGCACTTTGAATACGAATCATTACGTACGTATTCGTACGATTATTTTCGTACGTATGGAGCGCGCACATTCATTGCGTCTTGCGTTGGTCACGATCAGTTACTTTTCGCATTTCTCCAATAACGTTTGTGCCAAATGAATAATCTGTATCTTCTGGAAAACTCTATTGTGGCAGACTTAAATAATGACAAATTTCATGACTATCTACCTAATAGATTCACAAATGCTGGGGAGAATCGAAGTGCAACGAGAGCTCATAACATAGGAGAAATATTTTTAAAAAATTTGTTCGAAGCACATAATTATACCTCACCTTCATTAAACCAAATTATTTAACTTACATGTATTTTTAGTTCTTTAGAGATTCTCACCATGATCTGCGCTGATGGTCACGTAGTTGAATCACTTTGGTCTCACAAACATTTGTGGTAATGTATCAAATTGACAAATTTTTCAATATCCATCGTACGAAATCGCAAAAATTTCCGAACAAATCCGGATCGTGTCGGCGTCGCATCTATACGTGCGTACACGCACTGCTAAATCGTGTACAGTGTGCGATGTTCAATACTACTTCGAAGGTCAGGAATGTACGAGTACTTGCGTATACGTCTTCTTCTTCTCGTACCCTGTCCGTTTACCGGATGTTGGCTATGCGGACTTTGTTTACTGCGGCCCGAAACAGCTCCACAGTAGACTGGCCAAACCACTGTCTCAAGTTTTTTAGCCATCAAGTCCTCCTTCTTCCAGGGAGCCGACTTCCGGCAATCTTTCCCTGCATTATGAGATGCAAGATCTCGAATTTCTCTGGATGTCTAATCACGTGTCCTAGATATTTTTAAGTTTTCGGATGTTTATTGTTTAAATAACTTCTTTTTCTTTATTCATCCGAGCCATAACATCTTCATTCGTAACTCTGTCCATCCAGCTTATTTTTAGAATTTTTCTGTAGATCCACATCTCGAAAGCCTCAAGTCGCCTTATCAGTTCTTCGGTAAGCGTCCATGCTTCCATTCCATAGAATAATACTGAAAACACGTAGCATCTGACCATTCGAATTCGTAATCCTAGGTTGAGATCATGACTGCAGAACATCTTTTTCATGCGGATAAAGATTGCACGAGCTGCGGCATTTGATTTTTTTTTTTTTTTTTTTAATTTAAAAAAAAAAAAAAATAGAGATGTGAACACGGAATACGTGTCACATCAATATTCTTACTATTTTCAAACTAAGCTAAGCGCTTGTACTATGAAAATAGGACTAACTTGCTAGTCTGGAGTGAGGATCGAACCCGCAACCTTTGGATCACGAGGCCAGTGTCCTAACCACAAGACCAACAAGCTACTTCAACGGAAGGATCCCATCTTTCATTTTTGTATTATTATTTTAACTATTATTATTTGTACCTTTTATCTGTATTATTATTTTATCTGTCTTATGATATTTCTTTTTAAATTTATATTCTGTATTTTTGTAAAAGCCCATAAGGGTGTAAAATAAATAAATAAATAAATAAAAAGTTGCAGCCCAAGTATACAATACTTTGTACCTTCTCTAGTTTCGTTCCAGCTATATAAAGATTTTCATTCAAGTCAACTGCGTTATTTTTGCTTATAAGCATGTATTTTGTTTTGTTTGTATCAAGTTCTAACCCAAATTTCTCACATGTTTTCACTACGATATACTATATATAGTACGTATACGTACTACTCAATTTCGTAAATCCACGATCCGCGACAATATAAACTTGCCGAGGGCGGCCCGCGGCGGTGGATGTGGCAACTAAAACATTGCGTTTCATCAGAAACACGAATGGCCCGCGAGGACCGGCTGGGGGCGCGCTGACGTCACTATCTACGTCACGTGTCGTCACGGTCCTTATCTGGTGCTCCGCCCTCCAGGATCCCTCCGCCCACGCTGGCCCGGCTCCAGGAGTTCGGCCCACAATACGTGACCCTCTAGCGACTAACATCTACCCAGCGGGCGTTTATTACACAGCAAATCTGTGTTGTTTTTTAATAACTCTGTTCCTCATACGTGATAGAAAGTACTCGTCAATTTTATTATCTATTTACTATGTTTTGAACCTACACAATATTGTAAACTATGCCCGTCTCAACACAACACTAGTGAGACAGGCACAGTCCAAACAAAATTTTATACTTAAAATTAAATAGAAATAAATAAATAAATAAAATAATTATTTAATTAATGTTACCGTAAGGAATTTATGATATGTAAGCATATTATTTGATAGTCCAACGTTTTACAAAAAATAAGACAGAAATATTGAAAAAAATAATGCAAATTTTGATGTCGCATTTCTCCAAAACTATTGATATTAGTTCATGATAGCTGGAACATTTTCGACTCATAATCAAGGCAGAAATATAGTCCTGCGAGGTTTTTAATGTTTTCCAAATAACCCTGTATATATATATATATATATATATGTTAAATCGAAGGCTTTCACGGGTACAATATGTGTTAGTTCTAACTACTTTGGGGGTAACCCGCGTCAAATTCTGGTCGTCAGGACCAGTCGACTGCCGACGTTTCGAACAGATCTCACTGTTCATCTTCAGGGCGCCTTGTCGATGAGCTGCTTCTCCAAAAAGCGTACAACCGTTTGGGTCCGGAGCTCACTTGACGGTGAGCTCCGGACCGACGCGTGCATTGTGACCTTTTTTGACTTTTTTGTAAACGAATATTTTGGGAAAAAATAGAAATTAAATATTTATACGACAGATTATTGTGTTATATCAAAATATGAATACTGTGATAATAATTGTGATAGAAATATATGTTGTATTCCTATTTTTTTTCCAAATAATTGGTTACGTAAAAGTCATGCTGCGATGTTCCTACTGCACGCCCCTGATATATATAATATAAATAAAAGTACTCACTTTTACATCGCCGTATGTCATTTTTTTCGTTTAGAATACCGTTAAAACACTAATAAAAATTGTCCCAGTTTACATTGAATTAAAATGTGGATAAAGCGATTTGAAGAGACTGGATCTTTGCGATCGAAGCGGCAAAATACAATATTTAAAAAATGCAAATACATTTTCTTTACATGTATTTACTAATTAATCGCTTAGATCACCTCAGAATCTACTAGCCCCAGTTTAATCTTTCCTTCACTGGTTTCACTGGTAGTCACACTGTGCCCGCTCGGTTGGTATCGCGTGTTGTAAGATCACGAATCACTGGTTCGCTCGGCGACATTTCGACATAACAGAGATGTCGCCTTGTTAATGTCACGAACTAAATCGCCTGATCCCGCGTCGTGTGACTCCTTTTATGGCTAAATTCTCTCAAAACGTTTATTCCAGAGGTAACGAGAAGCCTGTGGAAATTTTTTGATGATTTTAAGTAGTATTCTATTATGATATGGAACGTCGTAGAATTCTCTAGAGAGATAACGCGGTCGCGGATGAGTGACACTGGATTGCCTTCATAATAAAATAAACTGCGATCATGGTTTACTAACCGCCGTTGCGTGACATCGTGGTTTTCAGCGTCTCACTACAGTATTAAAAACTGATGGATTGTGATTATTTTAGACCAATCCTTTGTATATTAACGTCTGGAATATTTAACCCTAGAAGACTTTTGTTATTTTTCTACGCGGTGGCTTTTTATTAGTCGATTAGACAAACGAGTGCTTCGTTTATCGAAAATGGCAGCACTCACCAGCGTGACGCAGCCGTCTATTCTAACATCCTGTCGGTGACACAAAGAATCAAAAAAAGTTCGCCATGTTAATAGAATCGACTAACAGTAGTCCTCTAAGGTGAAATAATAAATAAAAGATATTTTGGGTTAAGATGAAATGTGAAAACATTGTATGATAATTAAGATGTTTAAGAATACCCTTTTTACATGCGTTTATTTAACTCTCTTCGCCTATTTGTTGTTCGTTTGCTGTGGTGAATATTTTAATTAATTTTTCACCAATTTCCCGACTAGCTAGAGCTCTGAAACTTTCAACATTTACGTAAAGTAGATGACTATACATTATAAAATCATTTTCGACATGATTTGGTCATTATTTAGATTAAAATTAATAATCACGTCACTCACAAGCACACGCCGTTGTAAAATTGGTTTAAAACTTTAAAACAACGTGTTTAATATGTGCATATACTGCTTGGTTAAAATATCGATTACTGATGTATGCAAAGAAGCGTATGAAAGCACGTCTTCATTTTTTTATTGGATTAATTTATATTTAGAACGAGATATAAAATAACCGTGCAAATATATAGTGCGTGGGATCCAAAGATGAAAATGCCTGTTACCTACCTGATACCCGATAATCCTCAAAGTAAGCGAGTTTGGTTTTGATAAGTGTGTATTACACGTTCGAATTACATCCAAATATATACAGGAGTCTTGTAGCAAAAATTTCAAGGAATCTTCTTTTTTTCAATGAAACTAAAATATTATTTACACTTTGGGTGAAATGTTACGGAGATTATCTGAAACTAAGTAATCCCAGAGATATCGACTCCCCCAAAGATTCCTCCAAGAAGAAAATTTTGAGGAATGGAAGACAACTTGTGAAATACTAGTAGACAATCGGTCGTATTTTGAAAATAACAAGATTGTTATTTGGTAACTGTTCCCCCAAATCTCAAAAATAGAGAAACATCAAGACATCTGTCAAATACCAATATTTATATCATTGTTGCGAAAATATTGCCTTTAATTATATTAACTGTTTGAATTACATGTGTGGGAAACCAATTGATTCTTCAAATTTTAAATCACCCTTTTCTCCTCCACTCTACTCCAAATCAACTTTTAAAATCATTCAAAAAACAATTCAACAAATTCAAAAAAGGGAAGAAATTCTGGCGATATGTCACGCTGGCTAGGCCTGTTCTAATGAAACCGCCTCACATTTTAATGTATTTTTTGAGTTTTAAGGTAAAGTAGGTACTATAAACAGTTAAAAGAAACAGTATAAAAGCACGAGTATGAAAAAAGCATTAAAAAATATCAACAGTATTAAAAACAACATAAAGAAGAAACATTTCAAAAGAAACAGTTAAAAAAGCGGAGCAGTATAAAAGTTACACTATAAAAACATCATAATTATCACCACTCTTGGCTCTACAACCCCTGGTGGTTCTTGGCCTCCCCAAGAGTCTTCCTCCACTCATCTCGGTCTAGTGCCAGCTCTTTCCAGTTCAGGAGCTCCAAGGCAGAGATGTCTTTGAGAACGTTGTCGCTCCATCTTAATTTTGGCCTTCCTAAGCTCTTTCGCCCTATCGGCCTTGAGTTCTGCAGGGACTTTGGCGCTTGATGCTCGGACATTCTCTCCACATGACCCAGCCACCGAAGTCTTCCCAGTTTTATAAATTTTATGACGTTTAGCTCCTTAAACAGAGTATAGAGCTCATTTTTGTAATGTCTGCGCCAAAGTTCGTTTCATATAAAAAAACTAACCCATAAAAACCAAGTTTTTATTATACTCCCTTTCTTTGTAAAATATAACAATAATTAAAGACGAATTAAAACATATAACATAACACTAAACTTACAGGAATTTAATATATTTCTAAAATGTCAGATGTTTTGAGCTTTGATATGACACTTCATGCTTTGAAGATTAAATTCTAAAAACATTTGTCTGTCAATTTAATCAAGATTTTGATATATTTGTGAATTTTGCTGTCATCTGTGAACCAATTGTCATAAATTTTCGAAATTCCTAGTGAAGTACCTATTACATATACCGACGGAGTAATTCAAATTTTAAATATTCCGTGACATCTTCAGGCCGCTGTTGGTAGTAATCAAACATTTGTATGATTTCCAATTTTAAAAAATTAATAAAATTTTCTAAAAATCTAAAATTATACTATTATTATTTATTTTTTTAACGAAAATTTGATTGATCTTCTTGACCGTCGCCACGAGTCTGCTCGCAAAGTTTCATCTCGATTGAATCACGGGAAAGGGGTTAAAAATCGATCCAAAGTTTTTGCGTCAAGAAAACAAGCACGAGTTAAAAGAAAGGAAGTAATAAAAAAACATATCCGAAAACAACAATAAATTAACGTAATTAGAAACCAGATATACATAAAACAGTAAAATAAGCTATAGACTCTCATCGCCAATTGTAACTAATAACTATAGTTATTTTTGGCTAAATCCAAGATAATGGTCCCATTGCTTATGCAACGAAAGTGATTATTTCACTATATTATTGAATGTGCTAATAACAAAATGAAAGATAATTTATGTTTAAAAAGTAAGTATTAAATAAGATATTACACTTTAAAGTTTCGAAAAATGCGCTGCATATTTTGACATTTCATAGGCAATATATGAGGTTAGGTTAGGTTATTAGGTTTGGTCAGCTTAGGTTATTATGTTTTGGTTTTTTTAATTTAGATTACGATTATTTTACTTAGATTAAATTAACAGGACATTAAATTACACAGTGAAATACTTATTTTTATTGCATGAACTACGGGACCATATTCTTGGATTATTCCTTATCTTTACACCTGTTGCACCACTGTAGCTGGAGTATTCGTCAGTGACGTCACTTGCGTGCGCGGCATTCGCCGTCGCAAGATGGCTTCGGAAAGTCCGCGGAGCCTATCGGAGCTGGCATTTAATTGTTTCATTAAATTATGGCGAAGTTCCCCTCCCTCCAGTGGCGCCCTGTCCGACGCCCTCGCAGAAGGACGCCTATAAACAGCGGCCGCTGCAGAGGCGTCGTCACTCCACCGAGCGTCGCGGCTCCGAGCACTCATCCTGACTAACGGAACTAACGGATAACGGATAACGGACGACATCGCGATTATACGATTTCATTCTGAATCGTTCACCGCATCGACTGCACTGCTTAATTCATAATTCCAACCCGTCTGAACTCGATTCCAACCGAAAAAGTAGCTTTCAGTTCTGTTTCAACTCAAGTTCTGCGGACCAAGCGAAACACCTGACCGGTAAGTGACGCAATTTAAATATCTTATGCATTTTCAACATATTCTCCTTTCTCTTCTTTTAATCTATATAATATTATAAAGAGGAAAGATTTGATTGTTTGTTTGCATTGAATAGGCTCCGAAACTACTGGACCGATTTGAAAATATACTAATAATATAAAGAGGAAAGATTTGATTGTGAGTTTGAATTGAATAGGCTCCGAAACTACTGCACCGATTTGAAAAATTCTTTCACATTCAGAATCCTACGTTATCCTTGATGAACATAGGCTATAGAATATTTTCAAAAAAATTAGAAATCCGTATGAAAACTTCCGTAATGTAACCCAGCGTGTGAAAAAAATACTAAAAAAAAACTTATATCGCGTACGCTGCGGAAATTTTTGACAATAAGTCAAAGTGATGTACTACAGTTTTATAGAGGACATTAATGTCTACAAAAAAGTCTGCAATACCATATATCTAAGAAATACAGTTATGTTACAATAACTTATGTTAACATTAAATGGAAACATTGTTTTTAGAGAACAGGGGAACCTTTGTTTTTCCTCACAAACTTATTTTTTACTTAATCCTTAACCCGTGCAACGCCGGGTATGACCAGCTAGTATAAAATATGTACTTCTGTCAATAATAAAAAATTCGCATTAGAAATATTTTTCGCTAGGTACAAAATACGTCACTCTTTAGGTCCCGTTTATGTACTTCCAACGTAACTTACTCGTAGAAACACAAAGTTTTTTATGATTTAAAAATTAATTATAAAAGCAGCTTGCATATAATTATTTCAAATAACTTTAAATGACTGGGCCAGTTTAAAAAAAAATGATGAAAAATAATTTTGAACGTCTTCAAATTTTTCAAATTCACTTTGTGGTACCATTTTATAAATAAAATAATAGTAAAACCACCTTTCTTTAACCGCGATTAATTTTTATATTCAATATTATTAGTGGTTAAAACAAAGTTTTAGCTATTTTATTTATAAAAGTCTATATTTATTAAAAAAAAAATATTTTTTACCCCAGGTATGAAGAATACACTCATATATCGGCGAAAATGAGTTAACTCTCGAGTCTGTGCGTTCTAGATATATTTTGGTATACGTTTATATGCGTATATTTTTTTATATATGTATATTTTTATATTTTTTTATATATGTATATTTTTTTGATATTTTTATACACTTTTTTTTACAGTAAAGATAGCGACAATTTTTTGCAGTGGTATTTCTCTTCTACAAGAGTAATAGAACTCGTGAGTAGGAGAGGAGCATCATTAAAATGTATTAAATATTAAGCGGTACATAAATGTATATAAGAAGAAAAAAGTAATTATATAATGTGTTGCAGTAATGTGGGACAATAATAAAAAACTAGAAATAAGCAAAAAATTGAAAAATGAATATAGTAAAGAGAAAAATGGAACAAAATTTATAATGGAATTAAATAACAGTGTACAGTATAATTATAATGCAGTGATTCAATTTATTGTACCAACAACTTTGTATGAAATGTGTATGGTATCGATTCAGAAAGCGCAACTCGCCACTCATTATTTCGTAAGAAAATATGTAGTCACTTAATATTGCCCAAAATATTAATAATTTTCAATACCAATGTATTCACCACATTTCAATTCACCAATATTTTTCGTTAACTGAATGAATAATTTCTGATGTTGTGGCAAATCTAAAATATCGTTGCATTTCTATTTATTTCAATATACGGCACAGAAGTACCTTTTACTTCCTGTATACATAATAATATAAACAAGAAATCCAAAGAGTAGAACAGCAAAAAATTACAGAAATGTCAATATAGTATACAGATAGTTGTTTAAAGTTATAACAGTAATTTAGAAAAAGGAGATGTGAAGTATATACAAGGTTAAACAAATAGGTATAATAATTCAATTTGTGTTTACATTATGAATTCAGGACGGCAGGATGCAGAGCTTTTAGCAGCGAATCTTTCTATTGTGCTAAACTGAAATTAAAAATATCAGAGATATGCGCATAGGCGTTACCTAGCCTATTTAGTATCAGTACAAGAGAGTTAAAATGCAAATAAAATAGTGTAGGTATTCGAGCCACTTATATAGATATTTAGAACTCTCGGGTCGCCCTAGGTGCATTTTTTGGTCTGAGCTCGAACATACATTTAAATATTAGTGTCGTGAAAATTTAATAAAATAAATTTTTACATTTTAATAGTAATACTGGCTATAACTCATTAAAAATTACTTACTAGTATTACATATTTCGACCGTCAGTTAGGGCTGTGAGAACAGCTATCTTAAGTAGCGTAGCGTCTTGATAACGTCAGTGATGGACATTATTAAATTAATAGAGAAATATCCTTTTGTTGCTTCTTATACCTCATTATTATATTATTCCTCATTATTATTTGAGGCATCCTGGTAGAGCTTTTGACGAACATCGTTACGTAGAGAAATATATTTTGATTAATGGTTAATTATAATTAAGATTCTCTTATTAGTTTTCATCAAACTGAAATAATGAAAAATTCTTTTTCAGAGTATATCATTAAAAAAGCAAAAAGTCTGTGTTTTCATTTTATTTAAAACAATTTTGAAATCATAATAATTTTGAAAATTGAATGAAGAGATCAGTAATTGGAATCTAGAAATTACGGACGGACAAAGTAATTATTATTATTTGTTCGTGGGTGACACGAGAATTTTCATTTCGATGAATTCCATAAAATTTATTTATTATTTGATCAATTAACTTGTTTCTTAATTTTCACAATTTCAAAAAGCTTTGCAAATAAAATTTTCTTTGTTATATTATTCCTTATTTTAAAATAGCAATAGCAATTCCGTGTTCGCATCTCTATTTATTTAAAAAAAAAAAAAAAGTAATTTTTTAAACGTATTGTTGATCACTCTTCCTCTCGACTTTTAAATATTTTCTTTATTCTCTTTCTATCTTCTTGCCGCATATTCAAATTTTTGATTTTTATTGAATACCTTTATAAAAATATTCCAATTTGATTCATCATATGGTATCAATACAACAATGCTTATTCTTATTGCATTTTCGTGGTGGTACAGTTACATCTACAAAGCTATCGTATTATATCACTTTAAAAATTGTATTCTGTAAATCTTGTAGATGAATTAGAGGAAAAAATAAGTTTTAAAAAAGTAACCCATAAAAACCAAGTTTTTATTATACTCCCTTTCTTTGTAAAATATAACAACAATTAAAGACGAATTAAAACATATAACATAACACTAAACTTACAGTAATTTAATATATTTCTAAAATGTCAGATGTTTTGAGCTTTGATAAGACACTTCACGCTTTGAAGATTAAATTCAAAAAACATTTATCAGTCAATTTAGATTTTTGACATTCGTAGTGAAGTACCTATTATGCATACCGACGGAGTAATTCAAATTTAGAAAATATTCCGCGACGTTATCGGGCCGCCGTTGCTAATCAAACTTTTCTAATGATTCCAATTTGAAAAAACCAACAAAATTTCTAAAAATCAGAAATTATACTATAAATATTTAAAAAAATTAACGAAAATTTGATAGATCGTCGCCACGAGTCTACTTGCCAAGTTTCAGCTCGATTGGATCACGAAAAAAGGGTTAAAAATCGATCCAAAGTTTTTTCGATGGCAAGCCGGCAAGCAAGCAGACGCCACGAGTTAAAAAAAAAAAGGAAGTAAAAAACAAAAAGTCTGTGTTTTCATTTTATTTAAAACAATTTTGAAATCATAATAATTTTGAAAATGGAATGAAGAGATCAGTAATTGGATTCTAGAAATTACGGACGGACACCGAAATTATTATTATTTGTACGTGAACATCTATAAAACATCTATGAAGCCACGAGAAAGATCTCCTAAATACTGGAAACGTCTGGAGGGTTCGGTAGCGGCGATAGCTGGATATAAATAAGACGCGCCCGGGAGTAGAATTGTTGTTGTTTTTAGCACGCTTGACAGCGATAATAGAAGCGAAGACAGCCGCGAGCTGCGGGCCAGGGTGGCCAAGCGAGCGGTAATTCGACAGCGAATAATCTGGAAAATTCTTACGTAGCGAAATAAACCGGAGCGAATGATACGTGCGGAAATTTGATGGAATGTTCTAGTGAATAGTGAATAAAGTGATTAAGCGATTATAAAGTGTCTATTTACGAGTGATAAATTTACGAAATAGTTTAATTTAAATAATAGCGTTTGTACGTTTGCTAAATTAATTAATCAGTAATTAATAAATCCGTTATTAAATTCCAGCGTTTTCATTAATTCCTCCTGCAGCCATGACACGTGACAATACTATGAAGGATTTTTCTTTTGCTATGAGTATCTTATGTTAAATTTATTCACAAACTAGCCACTTCTAGGATTGATTGCCCAGACTTGCTGTAACGCATCTCCCTAAGAGTAGGTACCCTGAAGATCCACTAGATTTTTTATTTTTATTTATTAGAGACACTAACAGGATAACAGGTAATGATACTCTGATAATAAACATTATAGTGAATACTATGCCCATTATCCCAATTACAAGCGTCTTCGGCACGCTCTAGTAACATGCATTTTTGCAATTAATTATATTTTACATGTACATTTATGTATATTGTATATTTAGTGTTTGAATGTAGTGCGATTAGTATTTAATGAATGATTGATTTAATGGATCTATAGGTTCATGTAATCATTTAGAAAATGGATGTTGTGTATGAGTGAGAGAAGATAAGGTGTCTGCAAGAATATCAGCATCAATGTTAGGGTCAGCACAACACATATTATATGTGCGACACAACCTTATGATGGGAGAAAAGTAACCGACATTATTAGTGTGCTGGCTTATTCTAAAGAACTCCGGGTTTCTCGTACGGGGTTTAACATGCAAATTTATATCAGATAGAGAGAGAGAATCGATAGCTCCGCCGAGAATCTTGTGTAGCACAACGAGATCGGATATTTTCCGTCGGGACTCAAGTTTATGCATCTTGAAAAAGGCAAGTCGATCTTCGTAGCTGTGAAGGTTGTAGATCGATCGATACCTTGAGCCTTTCCCACTGTAATACCAACTCCCGGCAAAACTCTTTATATATCGCTCGTCTAATTTGTTCAACACTAAATTCAGTAATTTGAATCTCTTTAAATCATTAATTTATAATTTTGAAATTCTCAGATATTCATCTTAATCATTTTTTTTTTAATACAGCTGTTTACATGCGCATATAATATGCATTGCAAGGGTAGATCTGGAAATGTGATAATTTTTCCTTTCTCGGGCTGCTTAATTTCAAACAAATATTTCAGGGAAAAATGAGAATTGTGTACATTTTTTTCTTTTTACTCCCTTTATTTTAACTCGTGACGTCTGCTTGCTTGCCGTCAACAAAAACTTTGTATCGATTTTTGACCCTTTTCCCGTGCAATCGAGCTGAATCTTGGCAAATAGACTCGTGGCGACGATCAAGAAGATCTGTCAAATTTTTGTTAAAAAAAAAAAATAATTATAGTATAATTTCGCATTTTTAGAAATTTTATTGGTTTTTTCAAATTGGAATCATTAAAGTTTGATTACGGCGGCCCGATAACGTCGCGGAATATTTTCTAAATTTGAATTACTCCGTCGGTATGCATAATAGGTACTTCACTCCGAATGTCGAAAATCTAAATTGACTGACGAATGTTTTTAGAATTTAATCTTCAAAGCATGAAGTGTCTTATCAAAGCTCAAAACATCTGACATTTTAGAAATATATTAAATGACTGTAAGTTTAGTGTTATGTTATATGTTTTAATTCGTGTTTAATTGTTGTTATGTTTTACAAAGAAAGGGAGTACAATAAAAACTTGTTTTTTATGGATTAATTTTTTTTCTTTTTTATTCATAACTTGTTTATGCATATCAATTGCTTATACAGGGTTATTTGGAAAACATTAATTACCTTGCTGATTTATATTCTTCTCCTGATTATAAGTCTAAAATATTTAAGTAGCCATGGCCAACTTTGAGATTGCGTAACTCCATAACTATTGATATTAGGTCGTAGCTGCTATTAATGTATTTCTGAGAGGTTTTATTGAATAAATTTATCGAATGTACAGGAACCTTCTAGACACACCGACACATTCCGCCACTCAGTTTATAGAACTTTCTGGAATTTTCTAGAACCTTCTCCATCCAGAACTTTCTAGAGCAGGTTTCTTCGGAACCTTCTAGACTCGCTGACACAGTCGGCGCGCCTATTTAGAACCAATCTGAAGCATTCGCGGCCTTCCCATAACAAAACAATGTGCTAGAAAGCACATTTTCGTCACCCACTCCCACCCACGCACAGCCACCCCCACCAAACTCGCATATTTTCGATGTGACACCAAGGGCTATCCACCACCGTAACCACCGGTGGGTGGTTGTGGAGAAAACTTGACGGTAGGAAACACGGGATTTATAATATATATATATAATATAGTTAGGTCCTTACATATTGGCGTTTTGCCGTACTGGCAAATTTGATCTCAAATATCTTCTC
This sequence comes from Agrypnia vestita, assembly GCA_016648135.1. Taxonomy (NCBI): domain Eukaryota; kingdom Metazoa; phylum Arthropoda; class Insecta; order Trichoptera; family Phryganeidae; genus Agrypnia; species Agrypnia vestita. The sequence goes on along the minus strand of JADDOH010014298.1, from coordinate 19,708 downwards.
TTTGGTTAGGAATTCCAAATCCAAATTTATACAGCTATTTACTCATGTATTTGTGTTTTGAAAATTATAATTCATTTGTTTTTTCCTCAATTGTTTTTTTCTTTGCGTCACTCAGTTTACAAAATGAAAAACTCGAAATATCGCGTTATTTACGAGTACGAGTCCCACCGTGGCACCAGTGCTGCAGAAACGGCTCGAAGGATTAATGATGTGTATGGCGACGGTGCCGCAAAAGAAAACACAGTGCGTTTTTGGTTCCAACGTTTTCGTTCTGGAAATTTCGACCTGCAGAACAAGCCCCGTGGACGGCCGGAGACGAAAGTTGGTAATGAAGAATTGAAGGCTATTGTAGAAGCGGATCCATCGTAAACCACATCCGAGTTAGCTGCAGGCTGCGGTGTTAGTGATAAAACTGTTTTAATCCACTTGAAGCAAATTGGTAAGGTGAAAAAGCTTGAAAGGTGGGTACCTCACGAATTGAGTGAAGCAAATCAACAAACGCGCGTTGACTGCTGCGTTGCATTACTCAACCGGCACAATAATGAAGGGATTTTAAATCGAATCATTACCTGTGATGAAAAGTGGATCCTGTACGATAATCGGAAGCGCTCATCGCAATGGCTGAACCCTGCCGAACCAGCCAAACCATGCCCCAAGCGAAAATTGACTCCAAAAAAGTTACTTGTGAGCGTTTGGTGGACTAGTGCTGGTGTCGTTCACTACAGCTTTCTTAAATCTGGCCAGACGATTACGGCAGATGTCTATTGTCAGCAACTGCAAACCATGATGGAAAAGCTAGCTGCTAAACAACCGAGGCTGGTTAATCGCTCTAGGCCACTGCTGCTTCATGATAACGTTAGACCACACACTGCACAACAGACGGCTACCAAATTAGAGGAGCTTCAATTGGAATGTCTAAGACATCCACCGTACTCTCCGGACCTTGCCCCAACAGATTACCATTTTTTTCGAAATTTGGATAACTTCTTGCAAAGGAAAAAATTCAACTCCGATGGGGCAGTCCAAACCGCCTTCAAAGATTTTATTGATTCCCGTCCGAATGGTTTTTTTAGTAAAGGGATCGATGAACTACCTATGAGATGGCAAAAGTGCATAGATAGCAATGGTACATACTTTGATTAAATAAATATATTATAATAAAAAAAAATCGGCTTTATGTTCCTCCCATACTAAACGCCAATTTCATATGTAAGGACCTAATATATATATATATATATATATATATATATTCTCTGACTCTCATGGTTTGTTTTTATCTTAAACCTTTTATTTTATGTATATTATTAATGTTGTAATACTGTGATGTACTGGTGTAGGTGATTGTTGTGTTCATTGATAGTGAACAATCACGAACTTGTGTGATTTATCATCTCGCTAATCTGATTTAACATCCCACAAAGTTGTAACAAAGTGTCGCCTCTGCATCTCAGGCAGCATTAATAATTCATCAATCTCTTTGGCATTTTTTCAAAATAGTTATGTTTCAATTTAAAAGTTCTGCAAGATAACTCTTTTTTGAGTTTATTATATTTTATTTTATTTGTAAAATCATACGGCACATTGGTAGTAAGTAGAGAATGAAATAATGTAAAAAATTGAGCCACGATTCCCCCGGCCCAGTGAGAATGATAAAAAAGTAAACTTAAAAATGTAACAATTAGGTCAATTTCATAGAAAATGGGAGAGAGAAGATATTTTCCAGAAAAAATTGAAGTATTTAAAGTTACTTGTGGAGGATGTAACAATAATTGTACTGGTCAAACCGCTAGAAACCTAAATACGATAATTAAAGAATATAGACTTAAAAATAAAAACTTCTCGGAATTCGCCAATCACATGCCATAAAACAAAACTTTTCCATCCTTATTTTATACATGAATCACAATGAATAATTAATAATATGTAGGGTGTACCAGAGCTAGCAGCAGAAACTCGGCCGGTAGATTCCTACCCACGTTATGAGTCTAAAATGTTTAAGCAACCATGACCTAATATCAATAGTTATGGAGATATGCAATATCAAAGTTAGCTTTTTTTCAATATTTCTGACTTATTTTTGGCAAAAAGTTGAACGATCATTACAATTATTTATGTCGATTATGAAAAATTCATTCGCTTTAATACAAGTCGAATAAAATGATAAAAAAAAAAAAAAATTGTTTTTTCAAAAATTGAAAAAAGTTTTTTTACCAAGGTTTTTATCAATTTATTTATGTTGTTTTGAAGCAAATGAATTTTTCATAATTGATATAAGTTACTAAAATGATTCAAATTCAAAAAATAAATCAGAAATGTTGAAAAAAAATGCGAACTTTAATATTGCATATCTCCATAACTATTGATATTAGGTCACGGTTACTTGAACATTTTAGACTCGTAACATAAGCAGGAATCTACTGGCCAAGTTTCGGCTGCTAGCTCTGGTACACCCTGTGTGTACCGTCAAAATACTTAAAAAACCAAGCCATCTGGTACTTCACCCCTATTTTCCATATTCCCAATAATGACCGGAAAAATACCTCCCCCTTTTACGCCCCTTAGTTCGACATAAAACTATAGTTGGCTTAGTTATCATCACCCATCGCACGGATCGCTTTTCTGTGGTGGACTTCTGTGTCGCGCTTGTCACAATAAACGACTCACGCGCGCGCTTCCCGCTTTTATACAAAACATGTTGGTTCGTCGAATGTTTGAGACTGTTCGGCTAGTCTCGCCACATTTCCAGTAATTTTTCTATATTTTTAGTAAGAACTAGAAAGGCCCAGTTGATTCCAGATTCGTGTGGACCGTACGAGAAGCTTCTACCATCTCGTGACAATATTACAGTTTTTGCGTCCCTAGTTTCATACAGTGACCAACATTATTTATTTTTTAATTTGTGAAATTAATTTAAGATAACGCTTATTAAATTCCCACCTCAGGCTCGATAAGGACCAGAAAAGCCTGGATAGTGTCTTGAAATTCTGAGAACATTATCACCTCCTAAAGACACGAGTTAGAAGTAAAGAGACCATCTTAAAAATATCCACAGAATTAACGTTTTGTGTATTAAAATATAGAAAAAATAACTTTACAATTTACAAAAAAAAAAAAAAAAATTATTTAATATATAGTACAAATACAGTTCTTATATATTTACGTATTAGATTAACATTTTTTTTAAATACTTTATAGTCAGTGAAGAGAAGCTCTTGAGTCTGATGAGGGAGCCACAGTTCTTATTATAATATATAGGTAGTATATACAAGTTATTTATTAATACGATAAAAAAGATAAGTTGATAATGAAAGTATTGGAGTTATTTTGAAAAAGGCTATTAGGTTTAAATGATTTATGAATTTATGTTTGATTTTAGGAAAATTTTAATTTTTTTGATTTGCTCTGATGCATCGTATCTCGATAGGTAAGTTATTATAGAATAAATGGCTTTATAAATATAGGGATGCTGCATTTGGGTTGTTTTACATTTAGGCATTATAAATTGGTTTCCATTTCTCATAATTTTGAAATATTCTTGGTTTTCTGTAAGGTTTTTTCTTTGCATATTTTTAATATGGAAACTTGCTTGAAAATATCATCTACGTTTGGTACAGGAAACAATTTAAAATGTTGAAAATGTAGATTTTTTTTCAGTATTACTTTAATGATAATCCTTTGTGATATTTTTACTGAGTTTAGATTTTTCTTATAACAACCTCCCCATCCGATAACACCGTATATGAGTAATATGAATAAATGAAAGACTTATGTTAAGAGCAAACTATGAGAGTCAAAGAATTAAAGTTAGAAGGAGAATGGGGAGAAAAGGACAGCCAACATTGCAATAGGCCGACGATGTGCCTTACAAAAGCCAATTTTCCAAGCAGTCTGTTCAAATTTAAATAGATTTCTAGTTAAAATCTTCTGACCTAAGGTTATATTTGATTTGAAGCAATTAGTCTGATCTCTTTTGATATTTCTTTAACATTTTCCTTGTTGCGGGAATCGGCCGGCCGCCGTCTGTACGCTATAGATTGATTATGTTTACCTAACCTTTGGTTTCGTTGAATTTTTATTATATATAGTCAATATTGATTCGTACATTTTGTAAACAGGGGGAGCCGAAAGCCAATCAATTTCAAAGAATTAATAATATTCACTAGTCATTAAGAAAATCGTTAATAAATACGGTCGATCAAGTCTCAAAGTTTAATTTTATTTATTTGAAGATGGAACAAAATTGTTCAGAAAGTCATTAATAACATTTAACAACTTTTTTCACTAATCGAATAGTTTTTAAGTGTTTTTTTTATACAGATGTCTCGTAGCTATAGGTCGACCACAATCAAAAGACCATTCTCTAGCTTTGTCCGGGAAGAAGAAAGCGAGGGAAAGTTGCCTGGCAAGCCCGTTTTACAAGCCTCAATATGATATTCCAAATAAATATATATTTTTTAGTTTAAAAAAGGTTTCTTACCTAGAAAAACTTCTTTTGTGTTCATTTTTGCATCGTAACAACACATATATTTTTTGCACACATTCTTTTGAATGCGGTCTAGTATAGCTATAGTAAAGTAGTAAAGAAGACTCGACTTTTCGAATGGAAAATATTCGCATGTTTTGGTTTTAATGTCAACAGTTAAGGAGACGAGCGACATTTTTCAATTTTTTTGTAGCATGAGTATAATTTTTTGTACATAAAATGATAATCAAACCTTAGAAGATATACGACTGTATGAAGGGGACCTGCCTCTAACATATCGGCTCCCGTCGGTGTTCGATGAGTGAATGTATGTCGCGAATTATGTGTATATATTGTCACAAGATGGTAGAAGCGGAGAGAATGATTTTTTTATTTTTTTTATTTAAAATATTCTTCTTCTTCTTCTTCCTCAGCCTTCATCTCTCGACTGCTGGATATAGCAAATTAGTATTTCTTTGTTGTCAAAAATGTGTTTGATTTTGCTCATTCCTCAACCCAGCTCATACCTATTCGTCTTGGCAATTCTGCTGTTTGGTTTCCATTTACATTTTTATCTTATGTCCCAGGTATTTCAGTTCAGAGAGTTATTTTGACAAGCAATAAATGAACGGTGATCCGACGCGCGACAACGGAAAAGTGAAACCAGAGGCGAGCAGTGGGTATTTGCGAGCGGAGTTTTCTAGTGCGAACCTAAGCGAAACGACCTTGCGATGGACAAAAGCGCTGCGAATCAAAGAAGAACCTCTATGGAATATTCCGTGACATTATGAATGAAAGTTAAGATGGCAAGCTAGTAAAACTTAAGGATAATACAAAAAAACAGGATTGCTTGTTGGTTAAGTGGTTAACCAGCAAGTTAATCCTATTTTCATAGCATACCTAAGCGTATTTAAGATACAATAAAAAAAATGCTTCTTTTGGAATGAATCTGAATTCATTAAATCAAATTACTTGGTTATAAGCTGTAAACTATTTCTGGCGAATGAAGAAGAATTGAAAAAATTTACAATACTCCAAAATAAAGCGTTAAGAATTTTACTAAAAGGAAATCGATACACAAGAATCGAAATGATGTTAGAAAGCTTACAAGTAATGACATTTAGACAAATAATTAAATTTAATATACTTTTATTTTATTTTATTTTTTTTTTTTATTTTTTTTTTTACGCTTCAACAGGCCAGGAGGCCCAATTACAGAAGCGAAGTACATCACAAAACACCCAGGCTTGAGTAAATCACATAGATTAAAATTGTGACCTCACCGGGAATCGAACCCGGAACCCTCGGTGTGGGAAGCCAGTGTCATACCCACTGCGCTACGAGGACTGTTAATGGACACAACAATACATTTGAATTATTAAGAAAAAAAAAAAAAAAACGATATAAACATGACCATTATACAAGAAGAAAAGATGAAATAAGATTGCCATTCAGAAAGAAAAAAGATCGCAGATATCTGTGTTGTACAATAGGATGAAGTCGTATGTGAGTCTGCCAGGGGATATTAGGGACGAAAAAAATATGAAAATTTTAAAGAAAAAACTAAAAATGTTCGTGATTCGTGCTTATGATTAGAAATTTGATATACTGATATTTTACATTGTGTATATTTGGAAATATAAAAGTTATTACATTACCTATTTTAAGAATAAAAAAAAAGAGTAATTACATACGGCTTTGAAGCAAGGACAGACACAATCGGGAACAAACAAATTTTGAGGACTTCTGAGATGAAGACACTGAGGATGATATCAGGCAAGACACAGAGTAATCTCGTGAGGAACACCAGAATAAGAGAGATGTGTGAGGCTGAGGACATTGTACGCCGGAGTAGACAGCGAAGGAGGGACTGGTATGGCCATGACCAGAGAATGAACAGCACCAGGCTCCCTTATACCGCACTGCATAGTCAGCCTCATGGAACCCACCCTCACGTAAGACCTCCCAGGAAGGATAGCTGAGAGTCCACCTCACAGGAGGCGCTATCCTCTAGAAATACCACATAGGTCTATTAAAATGCAGAATAAGAAGTTACTTGGCTGCTCTCTATATTAAGATAATGCGCGAGATAACGCGCGCATCACTAGCGATGTTGCCATGCCCCAGAAGAGTATCAAAAACATGTAATTTTATGCAAACTTGGCATAGACTTATTCGCAGATACAAAGCATATTCTTAAGCAAAAACTTAAAATAATGATTTCATAGGCTTTAACCAGAGGTACAATGCACATACACGCGTCTACACACACACATACACACACACACACACACACACCACCTTTAAGTAAGTAATTTTGCAGATATTATTGTAAGATGTATGGAGCAGATATTATTCAAACGCTTTAATATTTTACTTTGTAAAACATATTCATGTATTGTAAGCTTCAATTCGAAAAAATAAAAATAAAAAATAATTGAAAATCCAACACGAGTGTCCAAGCCGATAAGGTTACCAAAACAAAGTTACCTATTTTGTGCAGCCCTTAAACTGGATCGCCATTCTGAATAAGCTTTTCCCTCGCCCTGCAGTAAATACCGGTCTCTCATTAATTCCGGGATATTTCCGGAAATGCGCGCAATATAAGATTCATGTTTTGGCTAATCCTAAAAAACGACATTTGCACATGGGGAATATTCAACTTTTTAATGTGAAACTTACGAAAAATAATCATTTTTGAACATACATTATAGATCTCTCATAATATGGGAATGTTGGTGCAGAAGTCTTTTTGGATGTTTTTGGCTTACGAACTATTTATTTTACGGTTGGACAGTTTGGACACATCTGGGACATTCTCTTTTTTGTTGTAGTTATTCTGTCCTTGTCAATTTTTGTAACGTAGTGGTATTTAAAAATGTTAATTTTTGTTTTGTTTAATAATATAGGTTTGATGATACCTTCTCATAATAATACAATCTCAAGTTTTAGAAACTGTAACTAAATAAGGTTTTAATTGTACTTAATAAGTAATAAAAAATGCATTTATGTAGTGACAGAGTTGTTTATTATTGTTGGGTTTTAATACCAAACAAGATAATAAAAAACTAACCCATAAAAACCAAGTTTTTATTTTACTCCCTTTCTTATTTTATCAGGTTTCGTGTCTACTAAAATAAAAAATAAAGTCCCTTCATACAACTTAAAGAGTTGTATGAACAAACCATTAAAAATTTGAAAAATCCAAAATTATACTATGATTATTAATTTTTTTTAACAAAAATTTGATAGATCTTTTTGATCGTCGTCACGAGTCTGCTTGCAAAGTTTCAGCTCGATTGGATCACGGGAAAAGGGTTAAAAATCGATCCAAAGTTTTGCGTCAATCAGACAGGCAGATGCCACGAGTTAATATAAAGGGAGTAAAAAAGTAACCAAGTTTTTATTATACTCCCTTTCTCATTTAATAGTTGAAACTATTTTTTTCGCTTAATTTACGCGTTGGGCTTCGGTCGGGCGACGCTACGAAAGGGAGTAATAAAAAATTTCCAAAAATATAAAATTATACTATAATCAGGTTTCGCGTCTGCCAGACGCGTTGAAATATTTTCATACAACTTAATAAGTTGTATGTATAAACATTCAAAATTTGAAAAATCCAAAAATTAATTAATTTTTTTTTAACGAAAATTTGATAGATCTTCTTGATCGTCGCCACGAGCCTGCTTGCAAAGTTTCAGCTCGATTGGATCACGGGAAAGAGGTTTAAAATGGATCCAGAAGTTTTTCGTCAGACAAGAAGACAAGCAGACGCCACGAGTTAATATAAAGGGAGTAAAAATGAGAATGACCCATCTATCAAATGTATGAACACCCAAAAAGACTTCTAAACCTACTTTCCCATATAAAAAATATCTTCATATCTATTTTATTTATTTATTTATTTACGAAAAAGTAACAGTACCTACACATAAAATTAGATTACCCATGAATATTAAATAATAAGAGACCATCTTACAAGCCTTGATCAGACAAGGCCAGAAAGCTAGCCTCGCAAGTTGGTAAGCCAGTTCAAGCCAAAAAATCGTAAAAACACGGCATAATCCACCAGAATACATAAAACAGAAGAAACCGTGTTTTGATACTGTTTCAAAACCGGTAGACTAAAAATCTACGTTAGTATTTGTATGTATAGGTACTAATCATACATACATATAAGTACTAACGTAGGTAAAATCTACGTCAGTACTTATATATACAGGTACTAACATAACTCTAAGATAAGAGCCCTCAGACGTATGTGTGGCAAATCAATTTATGATAGAGTAAAGAATGCAGATATTAGTAACGAGTGTAAAGCTGATTTTAGCATAATTAATAGAATTAAAAAAGGGTCGCTCAGGTGGTTTGGGCATGTTGAGCGAATGAATGAGGAAAGAATGGTAAGAAAGATATATAATGCAAGTGTTGATGGCGCCAGAAAGAGAGGGCGACCGCGGAAGACATGGCATGACCAGATCAACCAGACACTGGAAGATGGTCCCGTTAGAAGCCTCAACAACCGGCGAGCTTGCATGCGAAGATGTATGAATGTGGACGAGGCGAGAGTTGTATGTCAGGACAGAAGAGTGTGGCGCTCTATCCTCTCTGCCTACCCCCACGGGGAAACGGCGTGATGGTAAGTAAGTAACATAACTAACATTTTGTTAAAATGCCTGACCACAAATTTAATGCGCTAAATATTAATAATATTATATGCACAGCTTTTTTTTGCAATTTTGTGAGACAGTTTGAGGAGCGCTTCTATATTCCGTGCACCCACCCACCACGTGCAATATAAAAGTCCAGGCTCGTCAGGGATTAGGGGAGCATTAAAACGGCGACAATTTTATCGGCTATTTTAGGGAGGAGAGGATTTTATTTTTTAATTCTCTTAACGGTTTACGGTGCCACCCTCTCCCCCACCGCTAGCCTCAGGGCCGAACTGGGCACAAAGGGCGCCACTGCACCCAGCCCCGCATTCATCTCAATTATAAAGCGGAAGATGCTGTGACCCGACGTCGAGAAATTTTCACAGCTTTTTCTGTATAATTTTCTGGATTATTTTCAACACCAGTTATGGCGCTTTCGAATTTCTATTTAAGTGTGTTTATATATATGTACATCAGTGGTGAGCTGCGCATATAAGGGGTCATCCATAAAGTCGTCTTCTTCTTCTTCTTCTTCATCAGCCTTCGTCTTTCCACTGCTGGATATAGGCCTCTTCCTTATTTTTCCATTATTCCCTGTTGTTGGCTAATTGTATCCATTTCTTTCCCCCCACAGCTACAATATCATCGGCCTATCTCTTTTGAGGTCTTCCGATGCCTCTTTTATTTTCCCAAGGTCTCCATTTCAGAACTCTGGGAGGCCATCTTGTAGTATCCTGTCTTGCAACATGCCCTGCCCATTGCCATTTTAGCTTCGCTACACGATCCATGATATCCACTACTCTAGTTCTGCGCCTAATTTCGTCGTTTCTAATTCTCTTAGGCTTACTCCAAGCATGGATCTCTCCATGGATCGTTGCGTGCATTTGAGCTTTTCTACACTTTTCTTTGTAAGGGCCGTAGTCTCCAATCCATATGTCATCACTGGCAGTATGTACGATTTAAAGGCTTTTCTTTTTAGGCTAATTGGGATCTCTTTGTTTTCGAAGATATGTTTGAGTTTCCCAAAAGCAGCCCAGCTCATTCCTATTCGTCATGGCAATTCTGCTGTTTGATTATATTATAAATTTTTATTATAAATGATATATTTTATAAAATATGATGATAAATATGATTATAATGTACGTCACATTAATTTCGTGATTTTTTGACCCCTCCCCCGTCCTTGTCACAGCTGGTCACATTTGTGAGACCCCCCTCCCTAGTGTGTCGTCACATGTTTAGCAATTTTACATTCAGAAATTGACGAATAGACGAAACACTTAGCATTCCATGGAGTCACCGCGCGGGTGCCGAGTCGATCGTACTGCAAAGAGGGGAGCCGAGACAGTGCCTGGGTCTTGTGGCCCAGGTGTGGGTTTGAGAGCCCCCCTTATGATGCATCAGCACTCGCCTCCACTGCTTCGGTCTCTCTCCCCGCCTAACCGAATCCGATAAGACTCCGTTAGTGCCGTTTTCGATACGCATTCTAATATGGAACTAACGGAAGATCTGGATAAGCCAAGATCTTTCATTAAGACGTATAGGACTTTTGCCGATAAACCTCTCGCGCCTACCTCTACTTGAACTATATAACCGTTTTTATTAAATTGTATTAGGTTTTGAAATGTAACGAAACTTAGGACCCCTCCCACCCCTTAACTTGTGACGTACTTTATGGATGGCTCCTAAGCAAAAAAGCTGTGCATTAGTAAAGATTCTGGGAAACAAATATTAATTAAATAATCCTTATCTTAAGAAAAAGTCGATTTAAAATTTTAGCCGTAATTCGTCCTACGCTTGTAATTTCTGCACGTTTCTCTATCCAACTTCATGTCAATTCATAATAATTTATCTCACTTGTTTGCGCCCAAAAAATTTATTTCATTGATCTAGTCAAGTCGAGAAAAAACTCATCTCAATAAAACTCATTTCTGTCTGCGAATTTTTTGTAATGGACAATTATTTTTCTTATAATAGCGTGTTCCTTCGAAAGTATTATTGTCAAGGGACTTGTGTTGGAGATGTAATAGTCCTTAGATGACGATATTTCAAGGATGTGATGTGTTTGTCTATAATTTAAAATTCTTATGTGTTAAATTTATTGCGTAAAATTCTTATATATTATAGTTATTAAGTACCTATCTATGTATATTTATTGATAACCCCCTAATACCGGAGTACTTTTGCTGCCTAGGGACTTTTGCTTTTTTTTTCTTCTTCTTTTTTTCTTCTGTCTTCTTGTTTTTTATGATATTTGTATGTTTATTTGTATTTAAAATGAAACTGAATAAAATTAAAATTGAAATTATCAAAAAAATACGATTATGGCAGACACCTCATGTTCATGAACATATATTTACAAGTCCGACAAACTCCAATGGTTGCACATAAGTACAAACACGTTTCCCGATGCCACAGACGCCTAATCTTAGAATAACAACGATTGGTCGTATAGAAAAATATTTTTAAGTTATTTCATTATCTGTATTATAAGAGTGCACTATATACTTTTTATACTATATACTTATTTTTTCGGGCAATTTTTGCACTTTTTCACCCTTAAGTATAAGAACGAATGTTTTTTTTTGAAAAACCCACTCCGAAACTTGACATTCAAACACGCCAACACCTGAATTGGTTAATATTAATTAATATGCAAATTCAGCGAAATAAAATAACCCACACCTTTTTTGAACAAAATTTATTAAAGCAACATTGTAACGAAGTTATTTTATAATTTCAGTACGTACCCAAACATTGGAATTAAATAACTTTTATGAATGGATGCCAGACATTTCCCTTAATCAAATGCAAACAATTATCTTCCAGGTAACAATACTGACTTACACAATAATTTATGCATAAACTGATTTGAGTTATACAAGGTTATTTGGAATACATTAATAACCTCGCAGGACTATGTTCCTGCCTTGATTATGAATCAAAAATGTTCACGCAATCATGACCTAATATCAATATTTATGGAGGTATGCGACATCAAAGTTTGCATTTTTTTTTTCAATATTTCCGAAGGGCCATTAGTGAAAAAATATTGCGCACTGGTGACCTCTATCGTAGAATAAGTGAACACTCCACAAAAAAGTGCATATAATTTACGACCTCGGAAGAAATAATCAGTTCGGCGTACACCTCCGCCTTGATAGGACGCTCTCCTGATGACGCTGAATAAGACTTCAACGAAACGTCGAGATTCGCTTCCCAGTAAAATATACGGTTCGTATAAAATATCAGTTTTATTTTAACGCACAAATATGTTCAACGATAGTTATAATAACCTCAAGTCTTTAATAGATTTTTTAAATTTATTTTTATTTAATTAATAATGTATATAAAAAAAATTTACAATCATACATACACAATGTTTACAAAGCAATATTTTTTGTGTATGTATACCTCACCAAAAAGAATTATGATTTTTGTGTGTGGTGAGAGATACCACTTACAATCATAGGTATAGGTAGTGTAATCTAATTAAATAACATTAAAAATCTAATATATCAAAATCTTAATTAATAATACAATCAAAATGTATAGAATAACCAGTCAAGTAAACAATAATATAGAATAAGCAGTGAAAAGACACCAAACTCAATCACAAAGTCAATTCTATAATAAATGAGAATCCATTCGATTTGTCTGGGGGAATATGCACACAGGGCGCAACCGCAAAACATCCACCATCATGCAAAATAAATTGAACAAATCAAGTAATTGTACAGGTACCTTCATCGATTCGTGGGAGGTAATATGAAACACGCTTAAATTTAGGAGGTGATGATGTGTAGTTTGATACTCAGAAACACGCATAAGGGCTGGTTGAGTGTCAATATCCAACATTAAAAAATATGTATAAAAAAGTGTCTAACTATATTTATCACTCAAGTTTCCAGTACGGCCCTAACTGACATTTTCGTATGAAAATGAAAGACATTGAGAATATTGGTATTTTTAATGAGGCGTTAACAGTTTACTAGGTACAAAATACACTAAAGAATACTAGGTACAAGCTATTTTTATTTATGTATTTATTTCTTAATCGCATATAATATACAATTTGGGTTATATGTATATGCCTTGGGTTATATATGTTGGGAATGAGATATTTTTATTTTTGATTTGAAGTTGTAAAGTTTTTACTCCCTTTGTATTGACTCGTGGCGTCTGCTTGTCTTCTTGTCTTTTTGTCTGACGAAAAAACTTTGGATCCATTTTAAACCCCTTTCCCGGATCCAATCGAGCTCAAACTTTGCAAGCAGACTTGTGGCGACGATCAAGAAGATCTTTCAAATTTTCGTTAAAAAAAATTAATAAATTTTTGGATTTTTCAAATTTTGAATGGTCTTTTCATACAACTTATTAAGTTGTATGAAAATATTTCAACGCGTCTGGTAGACGCGAAACCTGATTATAGTATAATTTTTTATTACTCCCTTTCGTAGCGTCGCCCGACCGAAGTCCAACGCGTAGGTTAAGCGAAAAAAAAATGTTTCAACTAGTAAATGAGTATAATAAAAACTTGGTTTATTATGGGTTACTTTTTTACTCCCTTTCTTTTAGCGTCTGCTTGTCTACTTGTCGTCTTGTCTGCTTATCTGACGAAAAAACTTTGGAACAATTTTAAACCCTTTTCCCGTGATCCAATGATTTTTAGACATTTTAAAGTTTTTTTTTCAAATTGGAATCATTACCAAAGTTTGATTACTACCAACGGCGCGGCGGCCCGATAACGTCGCGGAATATTTCCTAAATTTGAATTACTCCGTCGGTATACATATTAGGTACTTCACTACGAATTTCGAAAATCTAAATTGACGGATAAATGTTTTTAGAAATTAATCTTCAAAGCATGAAGTGTCTTATCAAAGCTCAAAACATCTGACATTTTAGAAATATATTAAATTACTGTAAGTTTAGTGTTATGTTATATGTTTTAATTCGTCTTTAATTGTTGGTATATTTTACAAAAAATGGAGTATAATAAAAACTTGGTTTTTACGGGTTACTTTTTTTTTGTATTATGTACGATGTTCTACCGAATTATTAACATTGCTACCACTACAATAAGTCTGAATCATTTTTGACAAAGTGTATAAATAAATATTTAGAATCATTCTAAAAATATTTCAAGCTCAAAAATGAATACATTGATCTAAAAGAGTGATAAATTGTTTTTTCAGTCTGTCCACCCTCGCAACTCAATATTTTTAATATTATTTTATGATATATTCATGTGAATTTAATATTTTTGTGTGTGTTTTTCTGTATACATTATTAGCGGTCAGATTCAACGTAGGTGCCATTGTTTTCTGGAATAATATTCACCCTTAAAACCGCGCGTATAAAAGGATTCGTATAAATATAAGATGTACAATGACGAGAAATTCAGGTTACGAGAACCAATTTAAGGTTCTGTAGCAATCTGATTCCCGCGAACGCGAATAAAAGAGGCGCTGGATACCTAATTATAACCCAACATTCAAGTTTGTATTAAATTTATAAATAAAACGAGTATTCAGCTCTTCATTAGCTGCCCGTGTAACACAGATATCCTACAACTTCATTAATTTCATAAAACAAACAAACTTTGTGTAAGCCAAGTTTATTGTTTTCAACGTCTACCGGTTTTAATACCACTGCATCTTCAATCAGAACGGACGCACAATAACTGTTCCATACTGTGACAGACCTAAAATTTCTTTATAGGATCATATAGCAATCTGGGGGCAATCAATCAAATAGCATGATCGATTGCCTCCAGATTGTTAGTCTGATCGACTTATATGCCCCATCAAGACAACTGTGTCTTGATGGGGCACTATAATAGAATAATGCACTGGCATTATTCTATTATAGTGGAAATGTCAGAACTAATGCATTAGCAAACTCTGTAATTGCCAGATTACACTCATTAGGGAATGAGCATGCAGAGGCGGCTGACATTTTTGCTGATAATATAACTGAGTATACGACAAATGTGATACAATTCTTTACATCTCAACGAAATAAAAATGGATAATTAACTTTTCTGTATTATTATTTTACTTTTTAACTATTATTATTTGTACCTTTAACTGTATTATCATTTTATCTGTGTTATTTTTTTCTGTATTAGTATTTTACCTTTTAACTATTATTTTTTGTACCTTTTAACGGTATTATTATTTAATCTGTCTTATGTTAATTTTTTAAATTTATTTTTTATATATTTACAAAAGCCCACGAGGGCGTTAAATAAATAAATAAATAAATAAATATATCAAACATAAAATAATTCAATTATTGGGAGGGGGTGTGGCTCCATTTGTGGCGTCTAGCATTGATAAAACTACTTGTGGTCGAGTTGAATGGTTAATGTTAGATGGCTAACACCCTCGTACTGTTACAAGTATTGTCACGGGACGTGGGTTTGGGTGTTCTTTTCTTGCGCGATCGACTTTCCGTGGGAATTCCGGCGCTGGTCAAAATGCGTGGGGAAACGGGTCGTTGACCCCACAGGTTCAATACTAGAACTAGATAGCTCGACTTTCGGCAATTTTGAGATATCTACAGCACATGAGTTTTCACATAGTAAGCTATTATAGTAAGTAATAAGCTTTGTGCGCTTTTTAAAAAGCGAAAAATAATTTACCGAAATTATAGGCATTTTATATTTATTTATATTTTCATTTATCGGTTTTCTTTCAGCCATATAATTAATAAATTTTGGAAAAAAACAATTACTGATGTACAGAACCTCGGGCCAGTTACAAGAAAACACATATATACATTAATATTAAACCAGGATCGATTAGAAAATAAAAAAAATGGGATAATGGTAATTCAGTAATGGAATTTGGTCACATTTACCGTAAAATCGGTAACGCACGCCCTACCTAGTACACGATATTTATCTGAACAAAATCTCTGATGTATATCTCATCATAGTCGGCATCCAAATATGGAAACTTTACGTGTAATGTACAAATAAATACAGCCGTTTGAAGGACGAGAGCTCTACAAAGGTTAGAGCTAAAGTCAGGTTCCGCGCTGGAAGAGTACATTATCCACAATCTCAGAAGGATATTACCGCAGGACGTGATCCCGCGCGGGTTGTGTTGCAGGATTAATTATGGCTGGAGTGATCCTCGAAATGAACGAGACACGTCCTGCGAGGAGAACGGGAGAGCAGGACGCTAAGGCCGGCCGCACACTGGATGCGTTTTCGTACGAAATTGAGCGCTACGCATACGTACGAATATCGCCTGCCCAACATGACTTGTCGTGCGGCAAGATTGGAACTAAAAGCCGCCCAAAAAAATATCGATTGTATTATTTGTATAAATCTACTTATATTTTTTGATTAATTACGCATACATGTTTCGGAAATACCCTTCCATCATCAGGGTGTTATATATATATATATATATCTATATACTATATATATATATGTCTGTATATTACTCTCAATTATTGGAAATTTTTTAGAATTGGGGTAGCAGTTAAATATAATTGATTATTAATAATACTCTGTTTACTATTACACGCTTTACTAATTTCTATTGATTCTAAATTATTCGATTTCAGGCCAAAATTAAATATTATTCCACACTTAATTTTTTCGATCTACCACTTTTTAAAAATAATAATAAAATTTAAATTTAAATTTATAGAAAGCCAACTTTTACAGACGATATAATACATAGTACACGTCTAATCACCCTCTATCACATAAACACTCGGGTATTTCCGAAACATATAGGTGTAATTAATCAAAAAATAGTAGTAGATTTATACAAATGATACAATCAATATTTTTTAATAATATATTTTACTATCAATTTGTATTGCTTGCCCAATGTAACTTGGCGTGCGGCGAATTTTGAACTAAAACCCGCTCCGCCCGCACCCGGCGGTAACCCCTAGCCCTGTCATTCAGTTCATTCTCGTCTTTGAGCGCGAGCTGTGTCATCTTGATTACCAATATACACTGAATTATTATGTCCAAAACATCCTAAGCAGTCCGGGATGGTGCAAGAACAATTGCCAATGAAGTATTAAAGTTTTGCGAAGCTGAAAAATCAAATAATGGACAGAAATTACCGATAGAGCGGCCGCCGCGGAGCGCGCTGTTACCCGACCAAATTTATATTGAAGGCTCTGACACTGGTCACCGGACATTCAGTACATTATGTATTGTGTAATAAATTTACAACCTGGCAACTTCTGTTTCGCGACAGGGGCGACCTCCCTCGCACGCCAAGTTATCGTGGTGGCACTCTACCAAGTACATTCCTGACCTTTCAAGTAGTACTGAACATCGCACACTGCACACGATTTAGCAGTGCGTGTACGCACGTATAAATGCGACGTCCAACGCGATCCGGATTTGTTCGGAAATTTTTGCGTTTTCGTACGATGGATATTGAAGATTTTGTCAATTTGACACATGACCGCAAATGTTTGTGGGACCAAAGTGATTCAACTGCGTGACCATCAGCGCAGATCATGGCGGAGAATCTCTAAAAAATTTTAAAAAATACCTTTCAATTAAATAATTTGGTTTAATTAAGGTGAGGTATAATTACGTACTTGGAACAAAAAAACTTTTAAATATTTCTCCGATGTTATGAGCTCTCGTTGCACTTCGATTCTCCCCAGCACTTGTGAATCTATTAGATAGTCATTAAATTTGTCATTATTTAAGTTTTCCAGAAGATACAGATTATTCATTTGGCACAAACGTCATTGGAGAAATTCGCAAAGTAACTGATCGTAGCAACGCAAGACGCAATCAATGTGCGCGCTCCAATACGTAAGAAGTAGTCGTACGAATACGTACGTAATAATTCGTATCCAAAGTGCGCCGGCCTAACAGATTATAACAGCGCGAGGACCTTTTAAGTCCAGTGGTGCTTGACTACGTCATCAGACCACCTTTTGGGAGATCTTCCGACGCTTCTATTTTTTGTCCAGGATCACTGTAGGATTCTGGGTGCCCATCTAGTATCCTCCTGTCGAGCCATATGTCTAGCCCACTGCCATTTTAGTTTTGCAATACGGTCCATAATATCGGCAACTTTTGTTCGGCGTCTTATTTCTTCATTTCTGATTTAATCTCGAAGGCTCACGCCGAGCATCTGCCTTTCCATGGCCCGCCGTTCACATTTTACTTTCTGTATGCCTTTTTCTGTTAGTGTTGCTGTTTCTAGTCCATATGTCAACATCGGTAGGATACATGTATCGAATATTTTTCTTTTCAGGCATATTGGGTTTTCTTTTATGGGGGGGATGTTATAATTAACAAAAAAATATTCAAATGGTTCGGCGTATGTTTAATTGAAATAGAATTGTAGGTGTCCTTTTTCTGAAAATCTGTGTACTCTTAGATATGAAATTCTTTAGTAAATTCATCTCTGCGTTCTGCGAACGATTGAACGATGAGTCAAAGACCAACCAAAGACCGATTGATCCAAGTGAATTATATCGTTCGACTGAACGGGTCTTTTAAACCCGTTCTTTTTGGTGATACAGATATGAAGATACATTCGACTGAGAGGTGACAGGATTTTTCATAACGATCATGGATACGGTTAGAATTACTTTTCTAGTTTGTAGAGTAGTCCCTTAAGGTGAATGATGTCGGTCTGCCTGCTCTCAGTGGTTGCAACTTGGAGTTATAGAGCTTACAAGAGGCTTCATTGTTGCGAAAAAAAAACGATTACAGAAATGGTCAGTTTTAGTACCTATTCAAAGTATGGCGTCTCCGCAGAAAAAACAAGTTGGACTGGCGGCTGGCAATGTTGCATTTGAATCCCGTGACCTCTTAGACTACTGTGACTGAGCGGGTCTCAACCCACGTCTATCTGATTGTTACACATGCGGTCGACAGAATTAAAAAAGGGTTGCCGCGTCACGGAGTGAGGGTGGGGGGTGGTGAAAATAGAGTGAAGTGGAGAGGGGCACTTGAGATGACACGGCGTCACGAGCTCCAGTCTCCCGGGCGGCAGCGACATTAGCGACGGATGCGGTGCTCACCCCGTCTACGTGGTCCAGCTCATACTTGGAATCTGAAACGTAACACTAACGTCAAAAATGAAGTAAATTTATATCACTAAGACCAATGATATAATAAACTGTAGATACGTTACAAGCGTGAAATCTTGGCAACTCAAAAGTTAGGTAATTGCCTTAAGCCATGTATTCACTAGGGAACAAATTGTCCCTTAACAGCACGCTCGGCAAAGAGTCTACGTGACGTTGCAACGTCGCGCACAACATAGCGCGGCATTTCTACGTGCCGTGGCAACGTTTCCATGCGCGAGGGACATTTACGCCGCGCGTTAATACCACGTAGTATATTTACAAGTGAATGCGCATGCGCCGTATCCGTCAATGAAATTAACGTATACGAAATTGTTCTCCAACTCATCGCCGTACAATTTTATGGGTCACTTCGAATCGTGAATATAAAAATAAAATGATGTGAGGGCCAACAGCGTTCATTAATATTGTCTTGCTTGGCTATGGAAGGCCCGATTATTTGTAATAAATTGTCAAAATCAGTTATTGTCATTCGAGTGAAATTGACAAAAGA